>JBBPCY010000018.1:4017140-4028951 GCA_037974405.1 Brachyalestes nurse
TTGAGATATTCAGCAACATAGTATCACTAGACTCCAACCTATTTATCTATTCCAACCTATTTATCTATTCCAATCTATTTACCACTTGGTATTAAACCAGCTGTTTTTATTACAGTGCCTTTAACACCCAAATGGATCTCCTGATTGGCTGCCATGTATTGTGCCTCATTGAAAAACACAAAAACAACACATTTAAAGGAGCCAGCTTTTGCAGTTTATTCATATAGATTAGCACATTTTGATAAGTTAACAGGGTTTACATAAACCATCAAACTATTAAAACAAATGAAGAAAAGAGCAGAATTTTCTGCTCCATGGGCCCTTTAATTGAATTTGCTATGCATTATGTGTGCCCAAGCATATTAGAATTCTAACGATGGCCTAAACATAGACATGCAGATTTCTTCATTCAGAAAGAGAACGGTTCATAGTGCAGCTTCAGCAGCGAGGACTTTGTGTGTTGACCTTGGACCAGATGGAGAATAAGTTTCTAAAGAGCAACATGGAAGACATCAGCTGACTAGAGCAGCATGCAGACTTGTGACTGTGCTTTGAGACAACAGCCGTCGGAGCCGCAACCTGCACCTCCGACCTCACTCTACGCCAAACAGATTTAGAACACATATCAAAGCCCCTCTGAATGCACTTTTTACTGCATCTTCAGAATGTCTTTTTTTACTCAGTTACTTTTTTCAAAATTCAAGTTTTTGTGTTTCACCTGAGCTTGAATCATAGTTAATCTCTCCCCTTCCGTTATAGACTTTAAAGCATACAACAGTTCCTCTCCATTATAGACTTTAAAGCATAAAACAGTTCCTCTCCATTTTAGACTTTAAAGCATAAACAGAGATTGGATTAACATTGTTATTTTGCTAAATCTAATAAAGCAACCTGTTTTTTTCTGTATTCTGTTTTGTTGTTATGTGCATACACTTGACTGCATATTGTGCAATCTGATGCCGTATAGTCCTAAATGAATACCTGTCGGCAGATAGGGTCTCTGTGTTATTAAGAAAATTGTGACTTGAGATTTGAGGAGAGATCTGATTATAGAGTCATGTAGATTCTGATATTTCTCATTAGCAGATTATTGAAGTGCTTGAAAACATGAACACTCAGAACTAATTAGTGGAGGCTGGAGGCTGACCTCTAATTCTAGCTCATACTTTGGACAGCAGAGTCTTAATGATAATAGTTAAAAGACAGTTCCTTATGGTCCATTGTAGAGAATTACTTCAGTGGTAGGGATGAGAACCAGGGGGCACTACATGAATACAGTACACACAAATATTTCATTTTCTATTCAAAAGACCTTTTTTACGCATAAAAACATTAAGCGTTTTAATGCATTATGTTGATAATGAGGCCCCACTGTGGCACAGTGGGTAGCGCTCACACCTCCAGGGCTTGGGGGTTTGAATCCGAGTCCTGGCCTCGTGTGTGTGTGTGTGTGTGTGTGTGTGTGTGTGTGGAGTTTGCATGTTCTCCTCAGGGTGGCGTGGGTTTCTTCTGGCATCTCCGGTTTCTCCCACAGTCCAGATACACGCACGTCAGGTGAACTGTGGATTCTAAATTGGCCGTAGGTGTGAGTGAATGGTGTGTGTGTGCCCCGCGCAGGGTGAGTCCCAGTCTTGCGCCCGTGGACCCTGGGATGTGCTCCGTGTGCCCGTGATTAAGCGGTCACAGGAAATGACTGAATGTTGATAATGATAAAATGGAGGTAAATGTGGGAGCTGTGCTGTCTTAGGGTGTACTCACTTGTACCATACCCAAGAATGACTGCCCCCTGCTCACAATGTGTTTAATGTTAAGGACCCGGAACACTTACATCATCACTTTACTCACTGCCAGGGGCGCAGATAGCATTTTTAATGTGGGGGGGACGAAACGGCGGTGGAGGGGGCGGGGCTTGGGGCGGGGCTTGGCGACGGGACCCAACGAATCGGCGGTTGTGGGGGCGGGGCTAGGGGACGGGCATTAGCTCTCAGGACCACAGAACAATAACACAAGACGTGCTGCTTGGAACTATGCGCTCACAGAGAACAGTAAATGGAGCAGCATGTTCAGGGTTTCGATTTAAGATGCAAAAAAACGTTATACAGCCCCTAAAACAGGAGTATGAGTTATTCCTCACTACATCATCTGTGCTTCAGGGGGGGACGGATCAGGCCTGCTCACTCCATTTCGTCTGGGTAGCTACCAGAGTCCATCCCACCCCTTCAGATACTGAACCTACAGTCTGTTCAGCTTGTCACAAGCATGAGGATAGTTGCAAAATGGTTACCAAATATTTAAAACCAGTGTCTCAAGCATATAGTGGTATAACTGTAATTGTTTTAATTATCTGTGCTTTTAGAGGCATTAAACACTTTGGATGTGTGGTTCCTACCACCACCTACCAAGAACATGTTAGGCTTGCCTGGATTCAGATAACCTTCTGACATATTCATGTACTCAAGTGACACGCTCGGCAGTCTACTGACAGTGTAAGTCACGTCATTTTTTTTAATCATAGTAATGCCTGCCATCATTTTGCAGAGAGGCTCAGTCAGCAAGCCAGACATATCAACAAGATTAAAAGAGCCTATTATAACTAAAATACCTAATTATTAATGTAAATATTTTCTCACTACTGAGATGCAATGGTTTCTGCCAATACAGAACAAACTTCCCCAATTAGCCTGATAAAAAAGGTTTTACTGTTAATGAGGTTATCATTATTGTAATGACAAGATCTGCCCATGGGGAGAAAGGTCTGACCGCCAGAACCTCAAAGTGAAATATTTCACCTCAGAGCTACTGCTTGGTTGTACAGTTTAGAAGAATATTTATACAAATACTTACTATCTACCTTGGACCTGGATTTTTGGTCCATTACATGACATAAAAGGCAAAACATGAGTTTCTTCACATTTTCTCAGGCTCTCCTCTTAAACCAGGGGGCAAATGAGGACATGATTCACAAACTTGGGATTTTTAGCCGTGTTTTTTCATTCTTCCCGTAAAATGTCATGTTTGTGTACAAGTAATGTCCAAAAAAGTTAACATGGAAGTCATGGTGAGTGCTGTTTCTTTTAATAAAACCACTACTTTAAAAACGAGAACTAAATCATAAGGTGAGGAAACTTGCACTAGGTCTTAGTGCTATGTTGAATTCTTGTCCGTCTGTAGAAATAATTGTAAATAAATCATTCTTTGGAACTGGTACATATCATCAGTTCATTTCATTGTGTTCTATTGAGTCAAATCCAACCCTGCGCTGTTATGTTTGTGTTATAGCCCGATGCCTATACAAATACGAATCACTGATTGATGAGGTTGACTTTGAAATTGACCTGAAAGACAACACCGAATAATATTTATAACAATGCCATTTATGCAATGACTGTCTAACTGAGTCATTGAATTAGTGTTTTGATTCATCAAAATAAATAGCTCTAAAGAATAAAATCAGTTCAAACAATATGAAAAACAACGAAAACTACATTTGCTCCACATCTGTAAAGCACTTTCTGTAGAACAGAACTGTAAGTCAACAAAACAACCATGTCAAGCAGACCTAGAACGTCGTAGGTCTAGTGTATGAACCTAGTCTATGAAATACATTCTGTTCTAATGACAAATTCCTATGCTTTTTTTGGCGCCATGAATTCAGTGGCTGCTGAGATTTGGCCGTTCAGCAGTAACTGAAGATCCCTCGTACCGAGATATTTATATGCTGGCAAGAGCCCCTGCCTACTTCGTCATTTCAAATCTGCATCATGCCATGGCACCTGAGAAGTCAAGGCAAATGATATGAGTTAATAATGTAACCGCTTCCATATCGAATCTCTGCTCTGCAAATGAGTACTGAAAACAGACAGACATGGCAGAAGAAAAGAGTAAGTCAGTATTTACTTTTCTGTAGAAGATGTGGAATTACAGTGATTTGGTATATTTGGTCAGATTTGATTGAGAGTTTCCTGAAAGCTGAGCTTGATCACCAGAGCGGGGTGTTGCCTGTGAACGAAGCGCTAAAGTTCTGAGCAGGTGTTGCTGCATCTGGTACTGCAACAAAAGAGGCGTTCCAGCACCAGCTGTGGAATTCACTGTGTGAATGGAGATAAGTAACGTTGGTTCAACATTGTCCTAAGCTTTCTCTCATCATACCTACTAATGCAATATTTAAACTACATGGTTACTAGACTCACTGAAGACTGATGGAGCCTTTGACAGCCATTCGTTATTTCTTTCAGCTTGACCCGTGTTTGAACATAGTCCCAATTAGTTTTTGGGCTGTTTCACATTGGAGCTTTAAAAATGATCAGACAGCTGGGGTGATTTTAGTTCGATTGGCTAGTTTTAATACTATTATTCATAAATAACATCTGTTACCTAGTGAATGTGTTGGTCCACTGTAGAGACGCATACTGTGTCAATATCTTCCAAAAATGGCTTCAAATTCCTGTATTAAATTGACATTTGACAGATGTTCCGTAATGATATGCCAGAATTTGTTAACTGACCCACTAATGGTGGTGGACAGAAGACCTCTGAAGAGGAATAAAATGATGATCATATTGCATTATGAAGGGGTATAATATCTGACATCATAGCAATCTGAGTTGATTGACTCTCTAACAAATAACATCTTGAAATCTTATATTTCACTATAGTTTGATTCAGGTTATTTTGGTGCGATTCCGAATTAAAGAAATGAAGGTACAACGTGTGCCTGAAGAAACTGTGTACACAGTAGTTTCAGTAGACGATAAAAAAGCTAAGCTCTCTTTTGGATTTTTACATTTGAAATAGCATTTTGATCAAACAAAGAACTGACATTTTATCAATTATTATTATAAGTGACTAGAATCCATGCCGCTGAATCAGCCTCTTCAGATGAAGCGTGCAATTTTACACCCCTGTTATGCTGAGTGTATTTTATTTGACTGAAAAATATCAATAGAGGTGGAAATTTCTATTGATTTGACCATTCAGACGGTGTGTAATGAACATAATGAAATATCAATTTCCGTGTTGGCACATCTCAAAAGAATTAACTCCATTACCTCAGCCTGCCCCCTTCCCTCCCACTGCCACATTTGGATGTATTTGACTTCCTGTCCAAAATAAACCGGAGACACTCTTTAGTGTTTGGAGAAACAATGAGAAAACGGGACGAGCTCACCAGAGCTGCTGCAGAGATTCTTATTTGGCAGCATTTCCTTTGCTGTTTTGCGAGCAGACCAGAGGATATGCAGTATTACTTGAGCTATTTTCAGCTTTGTTTTCAATTAAAGGCTGCCCAGCTACCCCACCCCCACCCCCCTTTTCCCCACCCACCCTCCTGTGTACGGCTTTTCGAAGTTCTCCCGCCTTCTCGTGAGTGAGCTGCACTTACTGGTCTCACTTCAGCATGATGAAGAGACTGATGGAAGGAATCATGTGAAGAAAAAAAACCCTCAAGTCTTTCATCTGTGTTTTCTCAGTGCCGGCAGACAGTCTGGAGTTATGTCATGGCTTTGATATTTTACTTTTTCTTCCCCCCACAATTACTTTAGCTGGGAACAGATCTTAAGATGCTTCCTTTGTGTGTCGGACCACTCTGTATTTTAGTTTCAAAGCCTGATTCTCCGTTTATATTCCATTACCCACATCACTCTTTCTCCCTCTGCCTCCCTCGTGCCACACCTCCCTCTGTGTATTTCGTCTTCTTTCTTTCTGCATCGCTCAGTGTCTGGGTCTGGCTTACCTTTTTCTGTGTGTGTGTATCTCTGTCCACCCCCCAATCCCCCTCTACTGGGCCACTACGTGCAGTAGTCCACCTAAATCCCCTGGACCTGGATTACATTTCCGAGGGGATTTAGGCTATCTGCCTGACACATGTCACACAGTTGGTTGTTCGCGCCTGCACCAACGCACCATCTCCTAACTCTAAATCTCCTTTTGGGATACAATCAAGACGAACTACAAAATAGACTGAAGTCTGTTTCCATTTGAGCTCATTCTTACACTATTCTTTTCGGCACACCAGAATGGAGAGTTAATTTTTTTTTCCTCGGGGACTTTTTGAGGACTAAGAGACCATTCCTCCAATCTCATGTTTGGTTGCACAATGTGTCGGTATTTCGCACAACTGTGGATGAAGTTCTGCCACTTATGACGTCCACCTTCTTTGGACAGAAACAAGCTAGAGATCAGTTCAGTTCAGTTTTCTGAAACTCCAGAAGAATGAGTGCAGCAGTGCTAGGGGTGGGACCTGTATCGTCTGTCCTCATGCCCCCCACCATGGTGCCCTCGGTCCGGTCCAGGACTGGGTCTGAGCGAGCCCCCATCCCGATCTCAGGTGCCTCTTTCTCCAAATCGCCCCATAAACGTCTGTCTCGACTCATCGAAGATTTCTTCTGGATTGGCGGTAGCATCGTGGCCGGCTCCAAATGGAAGCTGGGCATGTTTGGTAAGAGCTGGAGTGCTTTAGGGGAGTATAAATGTGTTGATCTGAGTCAATTGCGTGTTGTAATTTTAGAATAGCTTTAATGAAACACATTAATAATTGATGAAATATTGTCAAATAAAGTGTTTTTTCGCCAAAATTGTTGTAAACCTCCAAAAAGAGAATTTTTATTCTCTGGATTCCACTGCCGTATAAATAGTCTCTCCAGTCATATTAAAATTATTGAACCGAATCATGGTAAAATTTTAGAAGCATTGAATTATTTCCTAAAGAGTCGTAATTGGGATTTACATCCTTAATGTATTCCCTCTAGAGGGTTTATAAAGAGGATATCTATTTAAACAAGATTTTGTGAATGGCTGCACTGTGTTGGAAATTATCGTCTGTAATGAATAATTTAATCTCATTCTGAACGTTCTGAAATATGTTTCCGAGCGTGGTTGCGAATAGTAATGTCTGATCTGCGGGCTACATGTGGGAATTATTTAGCCCTGTTATACTAAGGCTGAGCCTCACCATGTCAAGTTTGTTATTTGATTATTCCAGCACTGGATATTGTTATGTATATCAGTTTATGCAAGGGCTGCTTTGTTTGTTTGAAAATGATGCATGAGGCCCCACTAATTCAAACAGATTGTTTCAGAATTCTTACAGAAGACTATTGCTGTTCTCCGTACATCTGTGTATTCTTAAGCGTACACGGTGTGAATTTAGAGCAGATTTTGACGCCTTGCTTGTATTTACAAGAAAAAATCTGATTTCTTATCTATAGCCATCTAAAGTCATGCTCCCTGGACTACAAAGCAGATTTGCTTGCGTGTAATGTATTGTAGAAGCACCTGCTGGCAAAGTTGGCATATGGACATGGAGCAATCCCTATAATCTTAAGTCGGTGATGGTCAGAGTGACTCACCTGACCATGTTGTGACACACTTTGAGCAGACAGCCAGAAGGCAGGCAGGTCAAAAGCTCAATTCGCTTGAACAAGCTTAAATAGCAGCAAGTGTTGCAGGTTCGTTTTGACCTGGCCCACGGTTGCGTCCATTCACATTTCTCCCCATGGCCGGCTGTCTGACCCACTTCATTGTTCTCCCATATGAAGATCTCTGAAACCTTTTCAGTTTTGCATCTGATTTGCAGCACCTCCGGGGGATTGAGGCTCTTAATTGTATTTTTATTTCACAGGTTAACAGCAACGTGGCCAATCTGAGAGAACATTTAAATGTGATTGAGAAACGAGATTAGGTGCAATTTCTCGCCAGGCAATTCATTTTTGGATCAGGATTTTCTCAAAACCTGATTACTTTGCAAACCTCAACCTGGTTTCCATAGCAACCAATTTGAACCCACTAAAGAGTGTGTGTAAGAGTGTGTGTAAGCGTGTGTGTAAGCAGGCGCTCTGTGTTGGGGGGGATGCAGGGACGTTTACCTCACTGTGTCTCTTCCCTAGCGTTGCTGTTTTTTCCACAGCGTCTGCTAGAAGTTGCAGGCCAGCTCCTTTTGTCCTAGAATTCCTGCCCATATTTTAGGTCATTCTGGTTCATCAGTCCAGTTTTGACTGTGAGTTGCACGTATCACTGCTCGAGCAAAAGAGTAAGAACGTGTGCCTTCTGGCAGAATTTTTTGCCCATATCTTCCCTGGAAAAAGCCTATGAATCATAACACGGTTACTTTCCTTCGACCGCCCTTCTTATATTGTGTGCTCCCTGCAGCTTCTGGGGCGAGCGGAGTCTTGTGTAATTAAGATCTAACGAGCTCTCTACTTTCAGAGCTCCCAGACGAGCTGTGGTGCTATTAGAAGCGAAAGAGCCGGAAATGTGTGGCAGCAGAGAATCACTTTTTAATAAACTTCCAACATATTTTATTGTGCAATGGGCCTGCTCATCCGCTGCAATGGTATTTTTGCTTCTGGTGTGAAATATGGGTATAAAATGCATTCATTCTTCATAACCTTATTTTATCTGTGTATCTTCTGGCACTTGAGCTTTACTCGCACTCATACTCTTGTGCTTGTGTGCCGCCATAACGCAGCCTTTTACAGTTTATCAAGGTGGTGTCCAAAGACTGATCTGCCAGACAGGATAAATCACTGTCTGATTAGACGCTATCTCTTAGCACTTATGCCTAGCATATCATTCAGCATACGTGTACACACTACCAACTCATCACCTTGCATGTGATGTATAGAGACATGAGGGGAGCTACAGTACCCCTCAAAAGTTGGCTGTGCTATCAAGAAGTTAACTCAACATTCCAGACATGATTCGCCATGCAGGACTTTTTAATATTACAGAAGAGGCACAGTGTCCCTCCTCTACCAACGTATTCATTTTAGAGGGCACCGCTGCTTTGAAATTACGCTTACATTATTTGAGTCTTATTGTTTGTTTATTTGTTTACTTACTTGCTTATTTATTTGTTTGTTTGTTTGTATTATTATTGATAGTAGAAGTATTAGTTGTATTTTTATTCTGACTTTATTGGAAAGGCAGGGCACTATCAGTGTGGTCTGAGAGATGCTTAGTAATGCCAGAATATCCCTAGAAATCCAGCATGCGTTTTCAGTCTTAGGCTATCGTTTGAGCACCTGTCTGTGGTTTACAATGTCTTGGAAGCTCCCCACACTTTGATGCCACAAGTTTTTTCAAAGTTTTGCATAATTTAATGAATGGGATTTAAACAAAGGCAATCAGAGTGTTTTGATATAAAATTGTGCATAATAGAAAAACGTCCAGGCTCAGAATTCTTTACAATAGTCCTGATGGCAACCAGCGTTGAAAAAATGATTATTATCCAGAATGACCAATAAACCTAGAAACATTGAAAACAGTAGTAAATCGCTGAAAGAAATACTTGGGTACTATGTGGACAAAAGTATTGGGACACACCTCTTAATTATTGAATTCAGGTGGCCCCTTGCTTCCAGTGGAGGGCAGTCTTAATACTTAAGCATATCATGCTGTTATAGCTGCAAAGGGGGCACCAACTGCATATTAAAGTCTATATATTTGAATGCAATGTCATTGAAGTCCCTGTTGGTGTAATGGTCAGGCCTCCCAATACCCTTGTCTATATATCACTCCACCATGGATGGATTTTTAAAATTTAAGCCAAAACTTTCTCAAAACTACTGTAAACTAAATTTTTAAGCTTGAAGCACCATATCTGCAATCAGTTTATGTACCAACATTCTGTGAGAGATGAATTACATGCTTACTGCATAAAACGGATGCATCTACATTAAAGGTGTATCTTAACCAATCAATGATGCAGAACATTTGAACAATCTGAGGTATTTCCTTTCGAGAGAGCAATGTTGCTATCAACCTGTGGAAGTTAGCATTATGCAGATTAGATCCCTACTGGCTTTCATTTGCCTTAGCATTTACCTTTATTTGCACCAATTTTTCTTTTATTTTTTTCAGATTGATTCTGATTTGCTTTATTCAGCATGCAAAGTTGGTAGTATGGCCAAGGCAGTTAATTTTCTGTATGGTGCAAGTCAGAAGGGCAGCACTCAATTATCAATGGCTGACTGCTGTTTGTACATGGCACAGAACTGGAGTATGCGAGAGCATGGTCAGATACTTTATTGATTAAGCAGAGTGTGGGAGATTGTAATGCTTTGAACTGCATTCTTCATGCTACATTTTATGCTGCGGGTCAATAAGTCACCATCATGGTTTTCTTACCAAATACCTTTAGCGTTAGGTCCAGCTTGAAAAGTGTATGTTCTCTTCCATATGGATGTTTCTAAGGGTTATTAACATTTAAGGTTTGCTTGTAGCCTTTGGTCATTTTGCTACCAGTACAGACGCACATACTTACCAAATTCAGAAACATGTTACACTCTTTCTTTGTATTGTTTTTACTGAAGTGAGTGTTGGGGTTCCAGTACCCAGGAGTGAACTCTGTTTTAATGGATGATTATGAGCTCTAGTGATCAGAAATACAAGAAATTGTGTAGGTAAGAATCAACTAGACTCAAGTCTATGACTTACGATTCCTCTAGTCCTGTCAATGATCAGACTGACCTATATTTTAGTCATACATTTTGTATTATCCTTGTATCCAGACAGTGTGCAAAACTAGCATCCGGTTATCCAAGAACTGTTGAAAGGCATCCTGATTAATTGTAATTGTAATGCTTCATTCACAGTTCTAACATAATGAGTGCACTTCATCGAAGTCCATTTACTATGCTGTGACTGACTATAAATGAGAGGTACTGGGGATCAATCAGTGTAATTTCATTTCCATAATGCTACCGGACTCTCTTATCCTTCATTTATAAAGTAAGCAATTTAGCGTTTTTGAGTGAATTATTCTCTTAGGCTAACCTCAACGTGGGAAGCCTTTCTTAAGCTGTGTCCTGTTTTTTGTCTTTCTGTCCCAGTGGAGAAATGCATGAGCTCAATGCAGACAGGGACTCAGATGGTGAAGCTGCGGGGTGGCTCCAAAGGCCTGGTGCGCTACTTCTACCTGGACGAACACAAGTCCTGCATCCGCTGGAGGCCCTCCAGGAAGAACGAGAGGGCTAAAAGTAAGTGTCACAATTGCATTTAAGTACCTATTGAAGAAATAACAGGGCAGAAATGAGGGAACCCAGAAGCATACTGTGGGAAGTAAGAGAAACTATAGCCTTTTTATGGGTGCATTCATTAAGCAAGGCTTTCAACTTGTTTATCTGCACATTGTTTTTTATGATTAATATTTGTGTACCACAGGTGTACCCAGATCTAGTCCTGGACGGCCACAGTCCAGCACAGTTTCCCTGTTCAAATGCAGGAAATTGAATGCACCTTGTTTTAGCAGCCAGATCACTAAAATGTGCTCCAGGCTCTCCAGACTTTACTCAGGAGTTGACCCCCATTAGCCTGCGTTTCAAAACTACTTACGATATGCACTCACAGACTTCATCTCATGTTTTCTAATGTTTGAGGTGCTGAAGGCCATTCCCATCCATGTCATGTATACTTAGATTTCTTATCCCATGCGGATCAGTGAAAAGAATTACACTGTCCCACCTTCCGATGGAAAATGAATCCTGTCTGATTTAGTACTTTAGAATGAAAATTATTTTCTTGGCATTGCTGAGTGTAGCCCTGAGTGGAGTGAGGTTTCCTCAGTGATCATGTATAACAGATTATCATAGTTCATTCTAAAATATTTTTTGCACAATATAATAGTTCAGAGCGGTAGTAGTCTAGTGGGTAAAACACTTGCCTGTGAACCTGATAGAGATGGGGACTCGCGTCTGAGACTCGGACTCGAGTCGCACTTAAGTCGCAAAAAGAAATGCTTGTGACTTGACTTTAGACTTGCCCTCAACGACTTGAGACTTGACTCGGACTTGGGTGTTGTGACTCGTGAGTCAT
>JBBPCY010000018.1:4030388-4054263 GCA_037974405.1 Brachyalestes nurse
ATATATTTTTCATATTTAACATTTAGATTTAAGATCATTTAAGGCAAATCCTCCATGTTGGTGAGGGAATATCACAGAACGCAGTCCAGCCCCCTGCTAAATAACAACTAGCATATCTATAGCATATCTTCTCAACATTTACAGCTCAAAAATCCCACATTTAGAGTCGCCATTTGTAAATTTTGCCTCTCAAAGACTTGAGACTTGACTTGGACTCGAGGACAAAGACTTGAGACTTGACAAAAATGACTTGTGAACATCTCTGGAACCTGATGACCACAAAGTTGCAGGTTTGAACCCCCACTTTCTACTATTGTGTCCTTGAGCAAGACACTTAACCCTCAGTTGCTCCAGTGGGTCTGTCCCTGTAACTAATGACTGTAAGTCGCTCTGGATAAGGGCATCTGCCAAATGCCACTTTTTAAAACTTTATTTTCTCAGAATCGGTGGTTAACGTCTGTGGCTGGTAATAACAGTCTGGAAATGGTGGGACAGTCTAGTTCACCAGTATCTAATTATATAGAACTAAAATTTCATTACATATGTGAAACTGCTTACGCTTCATCCAGGTCTAGTACATTTACGGACAATTAAAGTACTTACAGTTGCTCATTTTCAGTTGATGTTTGTTAAAAGAGCAAGTTAATAGTGGTATATCATCACAATCAGTGTTAATGCTTTCAGTGGTACACTTTCTGCCAATCAGTGACTTCACTGGCAACATTGAACCATTACACGCAGTGACTTTGCAGCCGAGTGCATAATTACTAAGCAGGATTGACGATGGTGTTAAAGTGACATGATGAATCACGCCTAACGACAGAGCCCATTGAATCTCTGGCAGTGAGGATATGTCCCACCGCACCCACGGGAATGAATCAGATCTTTAAGTTGCTTCAATAATGCATCGACTTTAACTGGACATTGCTTCACCCATGTGCCTATTCGTTCTTCACCTTAAGTAGCTGGCAAGCTTGTGAAAGACGACGCGAGGATTTCTTCTGAAAGGCAGGTATTCAGGTTTCAAAAACAGAACAACTCCAGCAACTTTGGCGCATTTATGAACATCAGAGCCGTTACGGAAGCCGGCAAAGGCCGCTTTATCAGCCTCAGTCAACTCAGGCTTGCATTATTCAACAGTGGTTCAGTGCAGCCCCAAGGTCACTCTGTGGAAATGGTATTCAGGCCGTGTGTTTTGATCTGGTGCTGAACCTGCTGTTCAGCTGATGAAAACCTTTCATCCCTGGCCATGTCTCACACACCCCCTCCTCTAAAATGTGTCATAGCACAATATTCTTAATGACAGAATGCCTCATAATGTGCTGAGTCCGTTGGTAACAAGGGTTATGATCATGGAATCATTCTGGAGCTCCCTCCGTGGCAGGTCACTTGTAATTTAGAACAGTCAGCTTTGTGTTTCAGCAAGTATGGGGCAAATAATATCACTGTGCATGCATTAGGGTATTGCAATGTGCAATAACAGTCAGTTGGTTTAGTGTCATAAACATTCATCGAAGATTTTCAGGCTATGATTAACATTAATACACCAGAAAATAACATTAATTTTCTGATGTTTTGACCAAATTTTTGTTATCTCTTTTTTCCTTTCTGTGTATTGTAAGTGAAAAGCGTCAATTAGTCATGTGTGCAAACACCACAGCACACAGTGTGAACAGCACAAACTACTTCTCTGCATTTACCCCATTCACCCAGTGAAGCAGTGGGCAGACAGGAACACAGCACCCAGGGAGCAGTGTGTGGGGACAGTGTCTTGCTCAAGGGTACCTCAGTGGTGCCAATTGCAGTCCTGGAATTCAAACCCTTCCACAACCTTCCGATTGCAGAGGCAACTCCTTAACCACCAGATCACAAGCTGCCTGGTGAACTGTGGGCTTAGGTTACAGAATCTCAAATAGCATGTTATTTTTCTTCACACCTTGTTAGAACTTGATCTCTAGAAGGACATTACCCAGTCTTAGATTTTAGAACATTAAGCAATATCCCTATACAAATATTCATCCACCTGGACTCCTTACAGTGGTCCTCAGTTTCACTCCTCTGAACCCATATACTAATTTTAAGATATGTATCCTATTCTAAAATGCCTGATCTGACTCGTGCTTCTCCGTGTCTATTGCACATTTCTTTGTTGTCTGTCTTCCCCAGTTTCCATCGACTCAATCCGTGAGGTGTGTGAGGGTAAGCAGTCAGAGATATTCCAGCGCTACGCAGATGGCAGCTTCGACCCCAACTGTTGCTTCAGCATCTACTATGGCGAACACATGGAGTCTCTCGACCTGGTCTCCGGCACGGGTGAGGAGGCACGCACCTGGATTACTGGCCTTAAGTACCTTATGGCGGGCATCAGTGATGAAGACAGTCTGGCCAAACGTCAGCGCACCCGGGACCAATATCCTTTTCATGGAATATTTTTTTTCACAGTCATGGTGTGAAATCATAAGCTCCCCAATTGAAAAATTAAATTTAAAACAAGGAGTCATTCTTCATGAGTTCACTGTCAGGGACTGAAACCTGGGCTCGGTACTGGCTAATGTGTAGATAACCATCCAGTGTATTTCCTAAGAATTAGTGAACAATTCAACTAGTAGAGCCAACAATAAATGGCAGATAGCTGGAAACCAGTTAGCTTTCTGAAAATTAAATCAACTAAATACTATTCCTATAATAAAATAAATAAACATTGTCCAACCTAGTCTGTAGTGAGCAATGATTTACCATGGACAATCATTTTGATGCATGAATCGCCATGGTAGTGCTCCATCAACTGCCCACTGGCTTCTATTAGAATTGTGATTTGAGTCAGAAGATTTCCTGTTTATTTGGCTACAGAGAAATTATTGCTACAGAAGTGACAGAGAATAATTTGAAAATGCTGGTATATTTTTTAAAAACATTACGATAGTAACAGTTGGTATGATGAAGTAAGGTGGTGATAACTTTTGATGAAGTCATGCAAATCACCTGCCATTTTTTCTTCTTTAAAACACATTTGTTTATCAGTGTCTCCACTTGACACTGTAATCCTCCGAGACATTCCTTGAATAATCTGAAATGTAAGCAGCTGCAAGTTGTAAAGCAGTGAGGACGAGAGGAATGTAAATGCAAAGGCCTCGGGAAATGCACTAATCCGTTAGAATAAGATATCAGGTTGTGAATCATTCATTACGAATTCTAAATAATCAACAGTTAATAAGATTCATTTGCTCTGATTATGTAGGCTGCTATAGTAAACATTTAGAGTTGTTTAATACTCACCCACATTCTGTACATCTCTCCTTATTCTTTATTACGCCTTTGTGCTCTCTCTCTCTCTCTCTCCCTCTTCCTCTCTCTCTCTCCCTCTCTTCTCCTTCTCTCCCTTCCTCTCTCTCTCTCTCTCTCTCTCTCTCTCTCTCTCTTACCTGAGGTGACCTTCTAAATTCCCCTTTTCCCTTTTTACCCAAGTAACCTTGGATCTAGTGGTGGGCAAAAATATAATGTCATGATGCTTGAAGAAAATGTCATGATACAAAATATGAGACAAAACAGTTTTTATACGTTTTACACACTACACTAAATAAAAAAATATTTAAACAGAACTTGTTATATTCTCATTGCACTGAATCACTCAGCTTGTCAATGTTCTACAGGTTCTGACGTTATCCACAATGTGCTCAGATAAGCATACTGTGATATGATTTATCACAAAAATGATAAATATATTCATATTGTCCAGCCCAACTTGGACATGCATGCTTTCCATGAATATTTGGGCTTTGTGTTGTTCACACATGCAGCTCTTTAAACCAGTCTTATACAGGGATAGCTGCCATCCTCTTGAACAGTTGAGTAACACCTTAAATCTTTATGAAAATAAACTCATGCGACTCTCTCTGCCATCTAACCTGAACATCCTTCCTCAGTAATAGTACTTAACCGGACTTGGCAAATTCTAATTCTTTTTGTTCATTATTCAAAGCAACACGCTTTTTTGTTTACTATAAGTATTTATAGTGGACTAAAGATTAGCTGTAACATCCCATCGCCCACCACTACAGTACACCCTCAGTTTGCACTTAAGCTTAGTAAAATGTAGGTTAAGCTTGTGTACATCACCTTGTTGTACTGTAGTGTATGTCTTTATGTCTTGTAAGCTCCACTGAGTAGTTGTCAGCCCTTAACTGTGTGTCCACGTGGTTGAAGCAGACGTTCACAGAGGCGGACAAGAATGGAGACGGCAGTCTGAGCATCAGCGAGGTGCTGCAGCTTCTCCACAAGCTGAACGTCAACCTGCCCAGACAGAAAGTCAAACAGATGTTCAAGGTACGCCGCCTGCTGTCGGGCAGACTGGCCATGCGTGTGCATGTGTGTTTTAGTGTCTGAGCCACATAAATTTGAAGCCGCAGTGCAAAATGTGACTTGGTACACCTACAGTAAGCATTAGCATCTGACTTGAACACTCTGTTTGTGCACAGGGCCTTAATTACACTTTGCTTATGTGATGCAGGGTTTAAATGGAGCATTCAGAAGCAACAAAGTCCAATGCTAACTCAGTGATGAAGAGATAACGGTGTTCATAAAGTCCTGTCCCATTAAAACATTCTTCTCCAAACATCTTTCACATTTGGTGCTACTTTACATTTAGACCACTGTTGTGGGTTTACAAATGGATGAAAATTGTTTATTAATAGCCATTAATTAGAACAAATACCTTAAAAATCTTTAATAAGCAGTTATAACACATAAAGGGCAACAGTGACATGTTGATGCTAAATACTGAGTCCACATTCATCAAAACTATTAAAGCACATCGAATATGAGAAGGAGTCAAGCTCAAACCGCTGCAACTATAGTAGTGCTTATTACATAAATATTTTTTCATATTTTTGATATGTGTTTCTTGTGGTAAAAAATAGTTTACATGATAAACACCATAGATGTCAAAAAGAATATGATGCGACCTGATGGAGATACCACCATCAGAAGCTTGTACTGATTGGCTGATTAGCAATATATCATATAGCAATATATGATTTCATAAGCCAGCCCTGGCGAGGTATGTGGCATAATTTGGAAAAGCGATCTCCCTTCGTGAGACAGATCATTCTTGTTTAGATCAAAGAGAACCTAAAGTAAGCTGGCTAAGCCACAAATTCTACTTTGTGAGAAGTCCCTATGTTGTTTCAACAGGAGTAGACTGAAATTGTGTTTCCAGGTGGTACAATCTCTGTTCCCAGTGGTACAGTCTTTGGGTTCATCCGGTTTTCAAGAGATCACAAGTTGGAATTGCAGTGATTCTGCAACCAAAAATGGTGCTAACTGTGGGCAGACTATCATTGATGTTTCGCCTGATAAATTCAAAGGTCATCAATATTGACCGAATTTTGGTAAACCAATATATTGATCAAGCTCTAACAGAAAGTCAGTGCTACTGGAGTTACAGGGAGACCTCTGGAGGAATTCTGAGTGCTGAGAAAGTGTTATTCTGTTTATTTCAGTGTGTCTTTAAGGACTCAGCCTCCATCTGGATGCTGTGACTGCTGGCACCCTTAACAAGGGTGCCTTTAAAACTCTCACACTAATTTATGCCTGAGTTTAAGCAGTATAGAAAGTTCTGCATAAAACTGACTGCCACTGTATAGTAAACTGAATGTGTTATGTGTAATGTCTGTCTGCTTTTAGTGCTGTCCTCCCATGTTGTATGCAAGTTTGTTACCTGGCATATTTTCAAACAGAATGCGTTTTGAGTTTAGTACATTTGGCCCACAGTGTGTGTGTGTGTGTGTGTGTATGTATGTATGTATGTGTGTGTGTGAGCCCACAGCAGTCATGTGTGGTAGAATTAGTAGATTGATTTGTGAAGTCAAAGCATGTAGTTAGTTAATGTGCCCTGAAGGAATTTATTGCTATAAAGGCCCATTTGGATTTAACTGTGACCTACTCAGAGATAAACAATAAAGCATATGAACCATCCATCAGGTATATAATCAACAAAGATGAGCTGATAAATAAAGAATGAACCTGGGCATCATTTCATAAGAAATTTGACATTTTGTCCGAGTGCCCGCTTCGTCTTTGTAGGGCAAACGATTGCCTGACCCATGAGAATATGTGTGTGTGTGTGTGTGTTGTCTCAGTGCTCTCAAAAAGCCATTTCCCAGCCAGGCTGGATTAGTGAGTGTGTATGTAAGTACTGTATGTGGCAGAGATCTCACCTCGGCTGTTTGCAGGTCGCTAAGCTTCACACTCCATCAGTGCCCACCCCATCTGCTGTAAACGGACACAGATGGCCTTTATTGTAAGACAGAATAAAGCACAGGAGAGCAATCTGGCCTTGTGTGCCTGTGTGTGTCTATCTGTCTGCCGGGATAGGCTTTGGCCTTGGCTCTGTAATGTCATCGATTATCAGGGAGAATAACTTTGAATGACTTCTCTGAATTGTGTGCTGTGTCTGAAGAATCCGCTTTTTTGTCCCTTTCACTTAATTCATTTTCTTGTATGCCTGATTTATGTTTTACCTTTAGATACATATTTATTCCCCTTTTGCAAAGCGTCTGCGAATGGCAGGTGCACTTAACCAGCCTTGCCTTAGAGGCTAGAAGATGAGACCACATCACTGAACAACAGTTCTTGTCACATTACAGCAAAACAGGATAGCAGACTGTGAAGTTGTCCCACTTAAGTGTCCCTAACTAAGCCGTCTTTTTAAAAAATCCCAAAGATTGATCAAATTGTTATTATTGTCATTATAGTAGTGTAATATGTGTTTTCTCAAGTTTGTTCTCGACTTTGATAGATGTTGCTCATATTAAATAGGTGCTCATAGTAAGCTTTATAGTCAGAAGGGAGTAAGAGATCACTCCTGGATGTTTTCCCCTAGAATTATGCACACTGTTAGCTTGGCACTATTTTCTGCAGGTGTCAAGCAAATCAGAGATGGCCAGTTATGAAAATGCATGCTGTTCCTGGGCTACACGATACCTACATTGAGAACCGTTGCGTCAAGAAGTCTATATTGAACAACAGACATGCATTAGACACTTTTAAACTATATCCTGGACACAAACTGATTATTGTTCAAAAAATGATGTCACATTTGACAGGATGGTTAATCTAGAATTAAGATTAATCTGTACTTGCTAAGCCCATGAAGTATATTAATGGATATTAGTCTGACTCCTCCACTGACATTGATTGCTGTTGCTTAATTACTTTCACCCAGATTTTAGACTGTTTGCTTGTTTATGAGCCACTTTTAATATAGATCTGCATAGAATGCCAGTGTTCTTTACAGCAAAGGCCTGGGGTGCGGGTTTGTTTCTTGAAGTGTGAGTGATGCTCTCCTTGAAAAAAGACTAAGAATAAGTGTGAATAATGTCCTCCTGCTCTGCCGCCTGAAGTGTTGATGACCTGTTTTTGCACTGGCTGTCAAGCCTCTGATCCTCCGCAGCTCGGATCTGTAGCCCACCGATCTGGTTCTCACGGCCTCGCTCACTTCCTCTGCCTGGCCTTTTGTTTGTCAACTCGATGGAGCTTCCTGCCAAGGAGCTGATGAAATGAGAAACTGAAGCAGGGTCCCCAAAAGCTTCGAGACAAGAACTGTTTTCCTTTGGGCTGATAGCACTAGCTTAGTGAAAAATCAGATTTACTCCCAATATATTAAAGAGTGTGTGCTTGGTGCCTGAACTGTGCTTCTTCAGTTTTATACTGGAGCCATGAGGCTGAATGGTGTGAAAACCTGAATGTTATCTGTACTTTCGTTGATCTTTTTCAGATAACAGCATGTCACACAAGTTTAATTTTCCAATTTGCTGTGTAATGAAATGCTAATATGTAAATAAGGTCATTCAGTGTTGTCTGACATTGTTGTTTGCATTGTTCACTTCATTGATTAAAGTACGTTTCAAGCATTTGATGGCACTAAACATTATCTCATGTTTTTGAGATTTTGAGATAGGGTTTTGCCTTAAAACATAATTTTTCAAATCCATTACTGAGATGAACATGGAGGTTGATGACAAAGCAGAACTCATTTTTTATATTTTAGTAAATAAAGCTACTATATTTGATACTAAAGATACTATATTTATCATGTTCTCCGGTTCCTATTTCCAAGTCAAGCAGTCAAGTAGGTTTTTATTGTCATTTTAACCATAGCCTTCAGGACCATGGTGCAACACAAGAACAGAACAGAGACACCACAAGTGCAGATGGGATGAAACAAAAACAAAATTACTCCACCAAAGTAAAGAAATCTGATGCATTACGTTTCGCTATAGTGAACAATTTGACATTAAACTACCCTCAACGAATTTGGTTACATCTTAGTCATTGAATTGTGTAGAAATAACTAAATTAGACGACACTGAATTACAGAGAGTCTAGAATATTTTTCTTGATCACTTTAAAAGCAATGCATTTCATCATCTCTCTCTTCTCTGAGCAGTTGACAGCCTAGGGCTGAGCAGAGGGGGACCTGGCCTGTGTGTTCTGAACCTTTTTTCCAGTTCATTGAATCATAGACAGTTTATCCCCTTGACATGGCCACCTATGCAGCAGGTCGCTGATCAGGGGTTTAAAGTATCAAACGTGACGGAGGCGCACAGGCACTTCTGTGTGTCCCGGTGAAATCCTTTCAGCTTGCTTCAATACAAATTAACATGGAAAAAAATCCTTTTAGATTATACTGTCTGTCGGGTGCATCACAGTGACCAGAGAAAATGACTTCATCCAGCCCTGCTTTCACTGAGAACCGTAATGAAATGAGCATGTCTCTTTATGAACATTCATTTTTAGACTATGTTCAACATTTCAAGCTTAGTTCAGATTTTATGCTGAAATCTGACTTTTCTGGCATAATGGTTCACATTTGTGTGGGTAACTGACTCGTGTCTTTAGTGCAAATAAACCTGCACCCTGGAAAGACCTGAACCAGCACACCTACATTCAAATCAATAGTGTCACATAAATTAACTTCTATAAGTGATGAAACTGTGGACTCTACACCCAAATAGTGCACTTTATGTTCAGTAGGCTTCTGTGTACATTGACTGAATCTCAAATAGCTCTTTGTTAGATATCAAATGCACTGTTTGGGGGTAGAAACCCATTTTTATCACCTGTGTATACACTTGTGTATATCACAATGTAAGGAAGAAACAGCCTAACTAGCAGCAAAAGCCATCTGAGTGGATCATTCATTCTAAACAGCTGATCAGTATTAGATATTAGAGGAGGATGAACAGTGGAAAAAATACAATAATTCAGATCTGAGCATTTACATTAAGATCACATAGAATCAGATACATATCTCATATACAATCACAAATAAGTGGCTCAGATCCAGTAAGAAAAATCAGATAGTGGTTCAGAGTTGCCCCTATGTTCCGAAGGCTGGGGGTTCAAATCCCAGGACTGCTAGTGGCACCACTTGCCCCCCTGGTGGTGGCTGCCCACTGCTTCACTTGGTGATTGGGTTAAACGTAGAAAAAGAATTTCACATTGTTCACACTGTGTGCTGGGGTGGGTTCACGCATCCCTATAAGGCGATAGACTGTATTAAGGCTGCTATAGACATACGTAATGTGCCACTGAGAGGAGATTTAGTTTTTCCTTTGCTGCTCATCAAAACCTTCATGAGACAAGATACCATGTCAGTACTCTTAAAATAGGGCGGCTAATTTGAAACAGTAGCAGATGTTCTTAAAACGTGTTCTATCCATTGAGAAACTGTCGATTGAAGAGACTGCAATTGAAATTGTTTGTTGCTGTTTTTCCATAAACTTTAGGTTGACAGAAATGCTGAGTATAAAACTTGATTTCCCTCTTACACTCTACACTGAGAATGAGAGCGTAGCCTCTAAGACACTGCAGTGTTTTTGTTCAGAATAGAAGGGATGCTAATGAGCTCAGCCAAGACATTACGCTCCTCTAGCACTACGGAATGGTCTGTCTAATGTAGCCAGGCACTGTCACCCTGCTCCAGAGCTTTATGTTTAGTTTGCATTTTCACCTTTAAAAGAAAATTCTGTTTCTTCTTTAGTCTTGCATGTAGGACAGGGATTGTAACTGATGCTGCTGAAGGGAATGCCTTTCTGTTCAGTCAGCACTGAGAGAACTTTCTCTTTTTTGTGTGTTACTCTTCCATAACTGCGAAGCTGTTGGTGTTTTGTTTTCTCTAGGAAGCGGACACGGATGATAACCAGGGAACTCTGGGCTTTGACGAGTTCTGCTCCTTCTATAAGATGATGTCAACTCGACGGGATCTGTACCTGCTGATGCTTACCTACAGTAACCACAAAGACCACCTGGACACAGATGACTTGGCGCGCTTCCTTGAGAATGAACAAAAGGTGAGGCTTTGTGGATGTTCCTCCTTTTGTTTTTGGGCTGTGTCACCATCCCAAGTACTATGTAAAATGAATAGCAAGGTTTGATCAGTTGGAAACTTCAAAAATGCACCACCAAAGTGGTGTCAAAAAAACTACGTCTCCCATTTCAGCGTAAAAAAAACCAAATGGACAGAAACGGAAAATACAATCAGTGTATCGATCAACTGTTATGCACACATTCTTAAGATGACTTCACATGACTGTGATGTGCACAAGAGAAGAGTGTGGCCCACTGTGTGAGATGGAGGGATATGTTCTTTTGGTAGAGCCGTTTTAACATCCCTCAGCACTAACAATGCTGACACCAGGTGGAAGTGACTGTAATCACTTAATGAGGGCTGAAGTTACTATTATATTTTGCTAGTACTCACCGAATCAATGGGAACGCCACTTCTGTGTCACTCTACAAGTACTGCTGAGAATTTTATCTGCCATCACATTTGCTGGAAATTTTCACATTTCTTCTTCATCAGTAAACCAAAGTATCCATCACATCCAAGAGTAGAAAACGATCTTTGCGATATTTTGGCTTTTTTCTAATTGCAGTATTTTCCATCCAGATTTTCTATGCACATTATGAAAACACAACGATCACAATACAGTTACAGTATTTCTTATACTGTTTAGTTGAGCCAGACCAATTACTGACTGTCCGTTAATATGTACACAGAAGTGTATAATGACCTACTTTATCACAGTAACAATATCAAATTGTCACATTGCCTGCTCCTACTTCCAGGTTTGTGCTGTATATCTGTGCATTAAAAGGTGTACGCATCCCCCAGCATCCTAATACATCCCCTTGGCTACATGCCCTCTTTCTCAACTCAGGCATGTAATTTGATAAGCTTGGTGATGAATATGCATCCTGACTCTTCCCTGTTAATGGGACCAAAGGCATTTTTAAAAATCAGAAAGCCTGAGCTTCTGAAAGCCTCTCCCGCTTCTCTTTCTCTCGGTTTCTCACATACCAAGGATTGCCCATATTTCAAGAGCCTCTTCAATCATATTATAATTGTTAGGGCTTTCTAGGGAACCTTTATTGCAGCATTCTAACTAGATCCTTCAGTGCATCAAAGGACGTCTCAAAAATAGTTCCCGGCATCTGGCTTTATATGCACACAGACATGACGGATTAATAATTATGCGGTTAGCCAAGGTACAGTTTGTCTCCAAAACATACATTCAAGAGGCGAGGTCAGTTCAGTACAGATGCACATACATTTCTAAGCCTTCTTATGACTTTAAATGAAAGATTGAGTTTCCAGTCCTATTGGTAACCTGTCAGCTCTCAAAGCCAGTATTACCAGCTTTTGGTGGTTGTGAGTCTGGTGCCTTTGTGGTTCCCAATGTACAGACTATTTGAAATTGTTAGCAGACATAACAAACAGGCAGGATATTTTATAAAAGTCTCAGATAGTTCTGATCCAAGAAAAGAATGTCAAATATTTGTTTACAGGTGTTGTTGTGAGACCATTCATTTAGCAAAAACAGACTGTTAAAATGCACCAAACGTTTATTATTATTATTATTATTTTATTATTATTATTATTATTATTGGTGATTTTATTCAGTTTTTATTAGGTCACACTCTGAGGGCTAAATGAACAGATAAGACATGCTAGCATATTCAGGTACTGTCTGTTAGCCAAAGTTACAATGTAAATCGGATTATTTTCCCCTTAATGAGCCAAACAGACATTTAAAATTCTTAAATGAAAAACCTATTGCCTTTTTAAACAGAAATCAGAATGCTACATCAAAAGAGCCAGGTTAACAGATGACCAAGGTATTACACAAGGGCATTTCAGAACAGGTGTAGTATCAATGCTCACCTGCCTCAAGGGATTCACATCACTAAACTACAGAAAAACATTTAACAAATTTGCTCATTGTGTGTTTGAGTTTCGGATTTGGATCTTGGCTAGTTCTGAGCTTGGCATCCCATGCAGTTAGTCTTACAGCATCACCAGTACTTTTGTAAGTAAGTACTAGTGTAAGGCTTCTTATGAAATCATAACATAGAGACTGAAAATTCTTGAAGTGTCTTATTTTTTTCTATTAGAGGCATGACAGGTTCCCTTTGAAAGTAATGGTTGTGTAATGCTAACAATTCTGAATAAAAAAATCAAACTAACTGACAGAACTAATAAAGTTACACACACTGTGAATGTGTTTGATCAATCTAAATAAAATTTACACTAATAGATATATTTAAGATATTTTTAAGATTTGGTGTGGGGGTTTATGGGTGGAACTGATAATATTGTTTGCTAATGTTATTAAAAAGCATTGCATTTGATTCAGAAATGATGCCAGTGATCTTAACTGAGAAACTAGCATTCAGAGTGGATTTTTGCTCTTAGTAAGCAACAAGTGAACCTCATTTTCACATTTCCAAGCAAGGGCAAACCAGAGAAACAAGTAAAGTTCCCACCGTTAAAGCTCACAGTTAGATTTTTGATGCACCATTTAAATTCAATCACAAAAGCAAAACAAGTGTTCTGAGCAAAGCTGACCAAGCCAATTAGTCCAAAGCTCTGCTTGTGGTTAAGCACTGGCAAACGCGTTGAGCTAGTGCACAGCATAGCCTGGAACTGGCACCATAGCGGTTGGTGGCATAGTCCCCGTCCTCCTCCCCCACTGTGTTAGTGGAGGCCTGATGCTGATTGACATGGATGGAAATCTGATCGACTAATCGGCCCATTTAAGGCCCAGCTGTCGGCCGCAACAATCGGATTCCACAGCCGGAGTGTGCCGGCCACATGCAAGGATGTTTCTCAATGGGATTAGATTCATTCTGTTTGGTAAACACTTTGGGCTTTTCGCTTTTTTACACTTTGGTTTACTTGATGCGAAAACTGCAGATTCTGTATGTGTAGTTAATCTGTCTATAAATTCCACTGAAATTGCTATTGCTGATGTGTAATCTCACTCATTAGGTTTGTCTTTGTTTCAGATGACAAAGGTGACAAAAGAGCACTGTCTTGAAATTGTTGCCAAGTTTGAGCCATGTCCTGAAAACCAGAAGCAGGAGGTTCTGGGTATTGACGGTAAGATGAAATCTAGAACAAGAGAATTCTGTGCATGTTATTGTTTTCCTTACTCATTGCGCTCAAACAACTCCCTATAATCTGTATGTTTTATATTGCCAATTAATATTGAGGCCAAATTAAGAGACTATGACTAGAATTATGGAAACATGTTTGTAATATTTGCCATGCATAATTCCAAATACCAGTTCATGTGCCATGAACACCCTTCAGCAGAGTTTCAAAAGTTACACAAATAATAATTTGTAATAATAATGTGTTACCCAAAAATGAAGAAAATTAAGAATATTATATTATTTATAATGTGATTTTATAAAGTTAATTAAGTTGTGTTTCTTGTTCTTTACGGACGCTGCTAAACTGTTAGCCACTAGCCGCTCAGTGGCCTTCTGTAAACACAGAGAACCATCATGGTTAAAATAACCACATCTTAAATATATGTAGTCCTACAGACATTACAATAACTTGTTATAGCAATATACAACTTTAATTAGTTATGGCACCCTAAAAAACCTCCATGCTTTTGGAGTGCGCAGACCTCTAAAGCGTCTTTACAGAGTACTCTGGGACGAGGATTGGGATTTTGCTAATGTATTAACAATGCTGACCGTCTCAAAGAGATAAATGTGACCAATTAAGTATTCTATGTTGGCCCTTTAAGCTCTAAGAAGTGCTGATGCAATGTTCATTCTGTTCACTGGTAAAATTCTACCCCTACAGGTTTCACAAACTACATGCGAAGTCCATCTGGGGACATCTTTAACTCTGAACACTACGAGGTCAACCAAGACATGACCCAACCTCTGTGCAACTATTTCATAGCCTCCTCTCACAACACCTATCTAATGGGGGACCAGCTGATGTCTCAGTCCAGAGTGGACATGTACGCCTGGGTGCTACAGGCAGGCTGCAGATGCGTAGAAGGTCAGTAGCCATTCACCTGGACCTTCTTTATGTAGTTTTTATCTTTTCGTATGAAGTCAAAATTAATTGATTAAACACAATTGCTCTTTAAAACAGACTCCGCCTTTTTGATGAATTATCAGCGATAAGGCTTAATAATTTAACATATTCCAAATATTCTACCACTCTCTCTTTCTACGTTATATACTTTCTACTGTATATACTTTCTAGGATGGTTACGCATGGTTTACAAATGCTTAGTATTAGTCTATTTCTATTTCTTTGTCTTTTTAAAACCTCAGTTAATTATCTAAGTATGATTATCAGTTATACATTACTCAATTACTAATGTCCAGAATGACAACTGCATTTAAATAACCAATTATTGTATTGAATGAGTGAATTAAACAGAGTGCCAAAATGTGTTCCTATTGTAACCCTGAGGCCTGATTGCTGTTTTTATTCAAAAACCTGTATATCTAAAGTCTGTTTTAGATATTTAAATACTATTGTTTACCTTTTTTTTTTCATTTACCAGTGGACTGCTGGGATGGGCAAGACGGAGAGCCAATCGTACACCACGGATACACTTTAACTTCCAAAATTCTTTTTAAAGATGTCATTGAGACCATCAACAAATATGCATTCGTCAAAAACCCGTAAGTAACGCCGCCCATGGCTTGCAGCGTCTCCCATGTTCTAGATTTTTATGGATTTTTTATGGATCTGTTGGATTCAATTTTCTTGTTTTAGATATTCTAGTTCAAATATTTTCTTGATTTAGATATTTTGGTTTAGATACTTTTGGTTGATATTGTTTGGTTGTGAAGTTGTATAGGTGTACATTTAGTGGTTTTGATTTAGATTTCGATAGGCAGACTCTATTCATGCAAACTAATGTGTATTGTAAGTAACAGTCTTCTTCAGTGATGCATATTTTCCATGTCAGATTTCATTAACACCCTCATTGCTAAAGGTGCTACCGAGATGTGCACAGCCAGGGCTGTGCTGCAAACAAAGTGCTATTTTTAGACCACGTCTCTCAAGCAGGCTGCAAAACGTGTCGATTTTGACATGCGGCCGTTTTGGACTGCCGCTGCAGTTTTTCTGCAAGCCAATAATCTGTCATGGCGGAAATGTTAAACATATGCCGCCTTGTAACCTCCCTCAGGGGTTCTTCTTCAGATTGAACGTTAAGATGAGGATTTGTACGTTCTCTCATAGACAGAAGCTTCGTGCACAGATTACACTGACATTTTCTGTTCTCATTTGTCACAAACAGGTTTTTGATCAAGATAAAACCTGCATGGGAATACACTGCACACTTCACTCTTCTGTTTTATTGTTTCAATGCTTAATTGATGCACTTATCGTTATGGTGTCACTGCCTTGACATCATAATGCTAACATGCTGTTAAAATAAAGTAAAGTAATAACCACACCACAGCACACAGTGTGAACAGTGTGAAATTTTTTCTCTGTATTTAACCCATTTACCAAGTCAAGCAGTGCGCTGCCACCAACGAGGGGTACCCGGGGTGCAGTGTGTGGAGATGGTACTTTGCTCAAGGGTGCCTCATTGATGACACTAAGTGATAAGCACTGCTGGGATTCGAACCCACAACCTTCTGGTTGCAGGGGCAACTCCCTAACCACTAGACATTTTCTGCTATTTGTCACAAACATATTTTTGATCAAGAGCACACATGCATGGGAATACACTTCACACTCACACTGCTTTTTTATTGATTCAATGCTTAATTGAGGCACACTGTGATCTGCCTTGACACCATAATGCTAACATGCCGTTAGACATGCTGTTAATTGTTGTACCTAATATTTACTGCTTGTTAGTAAAATAAGCCTTTTGGCTCCACTGCAGAACTGACTTTGGCAGCTAATTGGCTACATTTGAGCTAAAGTAAAAAAACTTTAAACAGCTGCCTGTGACGTGTGTGGTTCTCTTTCCAGGTATCCAGTGATCGTGTCCATTGAGAACCACTGCAGTGTTCCACAGCAGAAGAAGATGGCTCAGTATCTGGTGGAGATTTTAGGGGAAAAGCTGAACGTGTCCTCTGTCAGTGTTGACGAATCTGGACTCCTGCCCTCACCTGAAGCTCTCAAAGGGAAAATCCTCATCAAGGTCAACTTTTTACAGATGCTACCGCCTTTACACAAAACAGTTTGCCATCTGAAAGTCAAATGCAGACATTGGGGGGCGACACAGAGATGTGAAGAACAAAGCGTGACAGAATGTGGCTGGCAGGCAAATTTCTTTCATCTTTACTGTTGCATCTTTTCAAATAGAACAGTTTAAAAGGGTATCAGCTTTTGTAGTGCAAAGACAGTTCCAGGTTCTCTCCAGAGAAGGTAGCATTTAGAGCAATGTGAGCATTTTAGTCCCCATGACATTGTAATGCCTACATTATATGATTCAAAATTACATTTTATAAAGAGTACAGTTCATGTTAGAAAAAACGGACAGAACCCCAAAGTTTACCAAGACAAAGAGACACATCTCATTACACATGCCGGTGCAGCATAAGCTAGAAAATAGTCACCAACTTAGAATAATTAGGTATAGTACCCTTAAGCAATATGTTACTTTTTTACCTAATTGGAACACACCAATTGACCTTTTCATTGTGTCCGCATTTTGTGATGAAGGGACCAATTAATTGTGGTCTAAGCTTAATTGGAAAATATATGTATTACATTAATTAAAACATTATAACTCCAGAAGTTCTTTTCTGAAAACTTCTGACAATAAGCAACATGCCATTAGAACGGCTGCCAAAGTTTTACTGTATTTTGTGGCAGCTTTTTTTCCCCTCTTCAAGTAAAAGTAATTGTTGGCGACATTAGCATTGTTGGCTCATAAAAAGCCAATCTTTAATGATTATGGCCGCAGGCGACTGGCAGATACTAATGACAGATCGTTCAGAATGTGACTATATTATACAATTAACATATCTATAATACACTTATTTAATGAAACAACCCTGAATTTTGGAAAAAGCTCCTTTGGATGTCAAATGTGTGTGAGAATTTGCCTCTTATATGCCATGCTCCAGTCTATTATCTATTGTATTTGTTGAGCTTCAGCGGGTTCATTAGAGAAGCGCTACATTAGAGAAACGCACATGCTTAACGATCCACTTTCTGGGATCTTACTGAATGGTCACATGACATATTTGCTGCCATGAGACTAACAGGAAAACAGGCCATGGAAGAGAAGGTATAGCAGAACACAGAGCCGGTGCTATAATTGGAAGCCCACTGATGTTGGACACAGGAGAGCTAGCCTTAAAGCATAAACTGGGCCAGCGGACAGTATTGACAAATTGCTTTGCACAGGCGGCGGGTCAGCGAGCAACTCTCCAGCTGCAGCCTAAACACACACTCGCCGAGCTACAGTGGGGCTGCCTCTGCCAGATGCTCTCACCCAAGCCTACTGTTGATTTTTCATCCGTGCTTGTGCATTATTGAGCTAAGTGCTTTCACTTATGCTTTTGGAAATGGCCAATCAATCCTATAAGCTGTAGGTACAATGACCAGCAAGAAAATATGATAAGGAATTAGATATAAATTCATCGTTCAGTATGAAGTAGTAGGTACACTGTGACTAGACCATATTGTGATTTTTTTAATGTAGTATAACTGTAATGTTAAATACTTTTACTTAATATTCTAGAAATATTCATTATGAGGCAATAGTTAGGGTTAGGGTACCGTCCCCACACACTGCTCCCCGGGCGCCCCTCGTTGGTGGCAGACCCCTGCTTCACTTGTTGAATGGGTTAAATGCAGAGAAAGAATTCGAACACTTCGCACTGCTGTGGTGTGGTCACGCGTGACTACAAGTCATTAAATGGCGAGACATTCAGAGTGGTTTGAGATTAAATTATCTGACTTACAAAGTCAGAAATGTTTAAAGTGGTGGCGAAAGGACAAGACACCTTTTAGATGTTTCATGTCTCCTCATAGAACGTTATTGGTATGAAGAGTGAAGTCGAGTTCGACGTTTTGCCCACTTCGGCAGCTATTGATAGTGATTGATAGTGAGTTGAGTCAGGTGTATTTTAGCAGCAAAAACCCAACTGTGCAGGAATCTGGCCTTGTTCTTCTGTTCAAAAGGAACAAAATTGCCACAAAATTGAGCTGCATTCAGCCTTTAGAGGAATGTGGAGCTTATCACTGATTTCGATTCTGGAAACAAAAGCACCACGATGGGCAAAAAGGGGAATAAAAAGCTAATCAGCATCTTCCTAGCTGCAAGCAGGGGAACATGGGAGCGTCCCGCCCTCCATCGCTGGCAGTTATCGCTCTAACCTGGTGCGGCCTTACCTTGTTAAACAGTTCGGAATTTATTTCTTCCAGCACGAGCGTTCCTCTGACGCCGTGAGGAATTGATTGTCGCTTTTTCATGCCGGTATCCATCACCTACCTGTCCTTTTGTTATTGTCCCCGCAGACTACTGCTCTGTCTCACCGGGCGGCACAGAAGAGCACTATTATGGGCCTGTCAATCAAACGATTACTGATAAGTAAGCCGGAGAGCCGACGAGCCCCCCGGGCCTCATTCCCCAGCAATTCAGACCTGTTGTTACCTGCTCTATTTTTTTTAAAGGAGAAGAAATTCCTCCTGCTGGTGTCAAAGCCGCTGATGCTTTGTTTATACCTTTTAATGTAAGAACGGGACTAGGAGGATGATTTCAACAATGTTAAACAATGTTGGATTCAGGATGCATTCTTTAATTGAGATCTTCACAGTATATGCCATTAAATGTAAAGCCATTTGTTTGAGGTTGTTTGACAAATGAACAAGTCACAGGTTTGTGTTTTTACAAGGCAAAACTTATTACATCATGTCCCAAATGAGGCCAGCCAAGTTAAATCCGCTTCTTCAGCTTTGTACTGGAGATACAAGGATAATGTAGTATGCAGTGACTTGCTTATGTGGTTCCTGACACTGTATGACATTGTCTATACAAAGTACAGACAAAGTTCAGGTTTCTAGAGCTACTGTTTTTAGGTATGTGACATTTTTACCGGGTATGCAGAGAACAGGATGTTCAGTGTTGGAAGAACAGCATGTTTTCATCACAACTTATGGCAAGTTTTATGCTAATTGGTGGTCATCAGTGTTAGCTAGTTAGCTAGATTTGCTTCATCATGCTGGTGTGAACGTAAAACAAAGGCAAAACTCAAACTATCGCTTTGAGAACATCTGAACCGTTAAGACCGTCCAAAGGGAGCTGTAGTGTATAGTAAAAAAAAGGTCTTTTTCATTTGCATTATGTTTTCTGTATGTGTGTTATGCAGGGTAAGAAACTGCCCCCGAACATTGATGAGAACGCGGAGGAGGGTGACGTGTCAGACGAGGACAGTGCGGATGAGATGGAGGATGACTGTAAGCTGATGAATGGAGACGTAAGTGCTCTTCGGCTCTTCCTCTTACTGGACTAGAGCTTAGATCCTGGGCCTGCCTCTGGGCTCAGCTCTCCAGGGTACTCCAGGGTCTCTCTCTCTCTCTCTCTCTCTCTCTCACTCTCTTTCTCTCTCACTCTCTCTCTCACACACACACACACACACACACACACACGCACGCTTCTCTCTGTTCTCCCTTTGCCTTTTCTCTTGATATTTCTCTTCTCTTTCGCTTTCTCTGTCTTTCACTTCTTTTATTCTCCCTCGTTTTCTTTCTATAGTGATGCGCAGTCTCTCTTTCTCTCTCTCTCTGTTCTCCATTCATTCTACAATTCTCTTTTCCTCTTCACATTTGCCATTGTTCTCTCTCTCTACCTCTCTACCTTTCTCTTTTTCCCTTTACATTTGGCTTAAATACTCCTCTCTCTCTCTCTCTCCCTCACTCTCTCCTTCTCTCTCTCTCCCTCTCTTACTCTGAGCATTCTTTGTACTCTCTCTATGCTTTACATTCTCTGTTTTCTCTTTTCATTTCACTTATGCACTCCCCCTCCCTCTTGTCTCCCCCTTCTCTTCTGTTATTTTACTACTCTTCATTATGGTTTATTCCTCTCTAACCGTATCACAGCACAGGTAAGTCAGGTAGAGAATGTGACTGTGTTTAAAGAGCCATGAATAAAGGTTCCTTTAGGTCAGTTACTTGGTGGTGTAATTGTGCACAGTGCAGTGTGGTGTGGCTTGAGTGCCTGTGCCCGTTATTTCTTACTGCTTTAATGGTTCAGTCATATCACTCTTTTATATTTATGTGCCTGAGGCTCTTTGTGCAAAGTAAAATGTTAAAAGAGTCATTCATTTTTAATGAAGCCCTGTCTGAATTGTCTTAAGTGCCCAAAATTCAGAGAATCCAGCTGCCCTTTTGTCTGCTGGAGAATGGTGAGGTTTGTTGGCTCACCATGTATGTGTGTGTATATAAAGTTTTTTTAATAGCTGAGGTTTCGTTAAACTCATTTTCAGCTTAAAATGTTGAGGATTTCACACCTTCCCCTTGCTCATATCAGCAGGTGAGGCATGGCTGGTTCGTTACAGTACATATTGGAAACAGTGGCTTCCGCCTTTATGCAGATGAGTCTTGCTTTTCCAAAATCACTTCCACTTTTGTCTCCATTTTCTATTCTCTTTGAAAATGCAGCTCAAAGCGAAGCGTCTCGCGTGTATCCCTCTCCCTCTGTTTCCACTCTTCCCTTTCCCCTCTCCCCTCTCTTTTGCCTGAGCTCGAAGACACTGTGTAATATAATAAATATTGCAGAGGGGAACACTAGTCTCCCCAGCCTGCGAAGGCATTAGCAGCCGGCCAGGAGACTCTTCTCCCAGGTATTCGAAGGAAGCACGATAAAAACAGAGCACACAACCATCATTGTTTCCTGTTGTCTTTTTTTCCTGGACTGAGACAGACGGGCTTGCCATCACACAGTTTAATCATCAGCTTTTTGGTGTACCCTGCATCACTTAGGGGACAATGTAACTGTTTGATTAAACTGTTATATTTATTCAATTGTTATATTAATATTAAAACTGCTCAATTTAAGCTTAATTAAAATATTTCCTTATGGTATTGCCAAATAATCATTGAAATCGCTAGAACTAATGTTTAGAAACAGAACATTTTCAATTCTGAGAATATTTGTAGTTATTACATACTGTTGTTTTCATAACAAACCTTCACATCTCCAGAATGAAAATGTCATAGTAGACAAAGTAAGTCTGTTAATGTAATAGGATTTAAGACATTCTATAAATGGTTAAGATTTTTACCATTGGCGTGGCCCTTTCCAGCTCATACAGGCGAATAAACTGCATATGATCACTCCTTGTGTTCAGCCTGTAATATAAAGCAAATGCTCCAATGAGCACCAGCTGTATTCTTTATATAGGGGCACATTCACCAAAGCACATATTCATTTATTTAGGTTGTCATGACCACTGACTGCTTTATGATCAGCGCCCTTAAACAATCAGAAGATGAAGCTTGGTTTTTATGTTGCTTTTTATTTGTGTTGTGTGCTACTCAAACATTTGAACATTATTCATAGGAACGAAAGTACATTTATGCAACCAGTTGCACAATGAATAACAGTTGCATCCACATAATTTATATTCTGTAATAACAGGTTTGACTGTATTTTTATTTTTTCAGGGATTGTCTGCAGCAGTAACTTTCATCAAATTCAAATCAGCCCATTCTCTTCTCCTACCTACAAACCCAAATGTGATAAAAGTGTCTGCCAAATGAAAGCAATGTAATGTAATGGTATCCCTTGAAAGTTTAGAATCCGCACTATGAACAGAAATTTCTCATTTCTTTCAATGAGTGAGAAATAATTAATATAAAATGACAACATGTTGCTGTTATCACTGATCAGAGCTAATATATCTAATGGTTAGGCAAACCAGGGCTTTTACCTTTCAAGTGGACCATCTGTGTATTACCTAGATCATCTACACAAGCTGTAAAAACTACACAAGCTGTAGGCATCTGTGGATTTGGCTCAGTTTGGTGATCTATTGTTGAAAAAGTGCAGTCAAGCAGAACTGATAGATTTCTTGGTAAGTTCACAAAAAAGGTGGCTCAGCTGCACATGGTTATATGTTTAAGGCTGTGAAAGCAGCACAAAACTTTGTTCTGAGATGGTACTTTCTGGTCCGGCTCTGGTGCCTTGTCAGTTGCATCTACCATCATGGCCAATTCAGAAGCACTTCTCACCAGAGCTCTCAAGGAAATAGCTGAAGTGAAGTGTAATGAGCTGAAGTGAAGTGTAATGAGCCCTAACTTTTTGCAACCATTTTTGAGTGAAGAATGTCTCTCCTAATTTTTTTTGCAATATTGGAATGAATACTAGAGTGAATGTGACCTAATACAGGAATTTGGATGGTGGATGATTGTTTGGGTTATGATTATGAAAAAAATATATGTTTAGCATATAATTTACTCTCCTCTTGGAATCAGTGCTAAAACTGTAATAGCCAGCAAGACAGTCCTTGAAATGTTTTCCCCAGAGCCATGATACATACATTTGTAATGATTTTTACACATTCTAACTTACTGGAACACAGCACATGGAAGCCTTTGTGTGTTTTAAGGTGTAAATACAGGATCTTTTGTTTTTCCTGAACCTTTGATGAATTGTAGCACTGAATTGGACCAACACAATCCAAAATTGTAGTATGATGTGATGTTTAAGGAAAACTGATAAAAAATGATTTAAAAAAAACATGTCTGTAAGTTAAACCGTTCCAGAATTATAAAGCCTAGAAAAAGCTGTGCACCCAGCCCTCAAAATGCAGCCTCTGGGTTCTACAAATTGGATGCTGTAGATCTGTCTGGATTGAATATTAAAAGGATAGTTATTTAAACAATTTCTAAGATGCAAGGGGCAAGATATGTTTGGTTTCCAAAAGCATGCTTATGTAATTTTGTACTCACCAGTTAGCATTGAGAGAGCAGCATACCCAGTGTTTTAATCAGGGTCTTATCTTATTAGGACCTAAATTACAATGTTATTTTCTTGTTTGCTTGCTGTTACTGCGTCCCTTCTAAGCTGGCGCTGCAATGTAGGCTAATGATTGAGGTAAATTATTGCCGTATAGCAGCTAGCCATGAATCATGGAAGTGAAATCAAGCAAGTAGCCTTATAAAGTCCGGTAAAGATATACCCTATTGCACTTGCCCACCAAGACCGCCAACAGCAAGTCTGTTTGGTGTTACTTGGTGGTTTGAGGTGAGTGTGTGTGTGTGTGTGTGTGTGTGTGTGTGTTGTGTGAAGTGCAGCTCAGTGCTGGTGTAGTGTGTGTATGACTGTGAGAGAGTGTGTGTGTTATGTGTAGTGCAGCTCAGTGCTGGTGTAGTGTGTGTGTGTGTAGTGCAGCTCAGTGCTGGTGTAGTGTGTGTATGACTGTGAGAGTGTGTGTGTGTAGTGCAGCTCAGTGCTGGTGTAGTGTGTGTATGACTGTGAGAGAGTGTGTGTGTTATGTATAGTGCAGCTCAGTGCTGGTGTAGTGTGTCTGCCTGTGAGAGAGTGTGTGTGTTATGTGTAGTGCAGCTCAG
>JBBPCY010000018.1:4054363-4088650 GCA_037974405.1 Brachyalestes nurse
TCTCTCTCTCTCTCTCTCTCTCTCTCTCTCTCTTTCTCTCTCTCTCTCTCTCTCTCTCTCTCTCTCTCTCTACCTCTGCCTCTTTCTGTCGCTATCCATCCATTGTCTTTCTCCTCTTACCTCAGGGTTCAACCCGATGTGGGAAGAAACCCTGGTCTTCACAGTGCACATGCCAGACATTGCACTTGTTCGCTTTCTGGTTTGGGATCACGACCCAATAGGCCAGGATTTCATCGGCCAAAGGACTATCGCCTTCAACAGCATGATCCCAGGTATCCTCCATCCCTTCACTGGGTGTTATCTGTGCTTTCTAATGGACTTCTGTTTTTGATGTCAGTGTTGTCGTTTGTTTGAAATAAACCTGTCCTATAATTAAACTGCTTACGAAATATTAGAGGAGGTCAATAACCTGTAACCTCAAGTAGATGTCAATAAAATTCATGGAGACTGGTTTTGTTCTGCAGGTTATCGTCATGTGTATTTAGAGGGAATGGAGGAGGCTTCGATCTTTGTTCACGTGGCAGTGAATGACATCACTGGTAAGGTAGGTACCTGAAATTCCTGGGGAAGTACAGGAACGTTTGACCATGGTTTTTGTTATGGAGCAGGCTAGTGTTTTTACTATATGTTTGTTTTTGTTTTTTGTTGTTGTTGTTTTTATTTTTGTCAAAATGTTTGTTAGTTTTTATGTTTATTTGTATTTTAATACATTAATACATGGATACTTTGCCCATTCCTTTTTATCTTTGGGGCATTTTGTTACATAATAGAATCTTTTACATAAGCAAAACAGAAAGTTCATTCCTTTTCAGGCCAAACACCCTGGCTTCAGTGTTGCTCTAAAAGAGTAGGTCATTCTGTAGCACCTAACTGAGGGCCCAGTGGTCACTTCATGGATTTCCATGAAAACATTCAAGCAAACTTTCAAAATTTCAAATATATGAGTGATTCATTTTGGCAACAAAAGGTCAATTTTGGAGGCTTTTTTTGATCCATCTGACAATTCTGAACTCATTATACCGCCATACATATTAATTTGTTTGAGGAATATATTGCCACTAAGCTAAACAGTTTTAGGTGATTTTGTTGTTTCAGACTAGTCTTTTCATTCTTGGATCACAGTTTTATAAGTTCACATTATTGCAGGAATTAAATGGATAAATCATAATATTTTACTTACATTTTTTATGAAAATCCATTTTATGAAAATCCATGAGATCACCAGGCTGTGGAATGATAGATATATTGTAAAAATGTAGCTCCTAGAAAAAACATTGTCAGACCTCATATTTAACGTAGAATTTAGATCAATCCCAAAAACTTTTTGACAGACAGCTTTTTGGCTCATTGTACTTTTTACATCATTTTTATTATTTTTGACATTAGTAACATGTGGTTGGCCTGCATCATCAGGGATTGAGGGTTATATTAAGTTTCAAGATCAAACTATTTCATGCCGTTTTTCATAAATTGTCTCCATTTTATTCTGATGATTACAGATATCTTTGTCTCTATGCAGTTCTTTTCTTTGTATAGTCTTCCCCTCTCTCTCTCTTCCTCGCTTTCTCGCTCTCTATCTCTCTCTCTCCCTCTGTCTCTGTCTCTGACCCCTTGCTCTCTTTCTCTATTTCTCTTTCTGCTTTCAGTGCAAGCAGCTTAGTCCAAAAGCTGTCTTTAGAGGCAGGAAAATGTTAGGAGCCCTGACGCTGTCACTCAAACTTCAGGTGTAGTGAGACGCAATCAGCACCCTGCATGTGCCACATGACCCCTCCCCCAAACTCCACTGCCCCGCCCCTCTCGATTGAGCAACCAAGCCTGGCTCATGTGCTAGCATTCAACCTTGCCAACTCATGCAAAAATGAGTTGTGACATAATTGTGACTGCCTATACGTCGCCAGCATTCTCATTTGACCCCTAAGCAGATCCAATGTCCCTGTTCTCTACTGCAGGCAATTGGTGGGGGAAAAAGCAGAAGACACTGCGTTCCTGGGGTGACAACGCCTCCTCTTATTTCACTTAACTCAGGAGATTCTCAGTTTGCAATACAGCCTCGAATGCCTTGCTAGCAATATCAAGGCATTCCATTTGACAGAGCTTGAAGCATTTGGTTGCATTGTCCTCAGGTCTGTAACATTAGAAACGATGTTATTCAGTCACAGTCTGAGGTTTTGTTGTGGCAATGAAGAGCAGGAGGTTACCAGGTACTCTTTATTGTATTCTGTTGTATCAGATTGGAATCAGCTTAGATGTTTAATTATTATGTGAATGATCAGAACTATGCTGAGTGTTTAGCCTGTTGTTGCACTGTTTGTAGTTGTATGTACAATGACCCAAATTGGGGTACTTTTGTCATTTTTGCACTTGGTTTTTTTCTGACTTAAATTAGTATGAATTAAGTGTTTTTTTAAAAATGCTACATATATAGATTAACATATTCCTCTAGCTGCAAGCTGGGTAACACAAAACACAGAGAATTTGTTGGTTTGTCTAGTCTTGCCTTGAATTCCTTAATGTGTATCATAGTTGCCAGTGAGATGGTCAGTAAACACATTTCATATGGATCTACTTTGACATGGTTAATGAAATGACATTGGGTGCAGTTCCTTGCAGAGTGAATGTATTGCACTTACATGCTCACTTTCATATGTGTAGTTGTGTAGGTAAGACAATGACATCACTATTCCAGGCTAAAAGAATCAAGTGATCAGTTTCAGTCCGAGGCAGACCAGAAGACCCAGTGTCATTTTTATCCACATTTGTCACAAGTCACCGTACCCGTACCTCATTACATTTCCACCCTGGTCTCCATCTTCATTTCAGTGTAGCTTAGTTGTGTGTTCACAGACGGGCATTGGATTGCGTGAAAACCAGTCTGATGTTTTGTTCATATCAGTAGGTCACGCACTTGTGTTGTCTGTGTGCCAATGGTGTTATTTACAGTATGTCTCAAAAAGCCAACAGAAGTCTTCACTCAGAAAAGACATCGCAAACAATTAACAGAAAAATGCAAACTAACAATGTGAATGAGACCATACTAACTAGTCCCTGATAGAAATTCTTAGCTCCAAGCATTTTTGGGTGAAGTTGGGTGAAAATTATATCATAGTAAGACTATTTTCAAAACGATTATGCCCACTAATTTCAAGTTCACTTTAAGTCTTTCAAATTTTGCCACAAGATCACTGCCTGCTTGTTTTCTGTACTCTCACTTTAGGTTGTCCCTAGAATTTCATCAGGGACCCATTTCCAGGTAATTGTTGTCGTTCCCCAGAGATGAAAATTTCCTGAGACTCATGCTGCTTTTCCCATTTCAGGTGCGGGCAGCCAGCGGTATAAAAGGGCTGTTTCACAGAAACCCAAAGCAGGCTTCTCTGGACAGCCATGCTGCTGCGCTGCGCGGCCGTAAACAACCCTTTGGCGCCCATCTGCTTCGTCGTACGGCCAGCGCACCCACAAAGGGCCAGCCCAAAGTCAAGCGTGGCTTCCCCGAGATCTCTATCGACACCAAAGACTGCAGTTCGGAAGGAGCCAGTGAGGAGCGTGAGTCGGAGGAGGGCCCTGCTGCCCACACCAATGGGGAAGCGGCAGCTTCGGCAGCGCAACCGTGGGAGCATGGCACCAACGGGCAGCTCCACCAAGACAACAGCAAAGGTAAGGCTGAGTTTTTCGGCCCTGAGCCTCGGGCCAAACCATTCCATAACAGGGGAGCCATGAGTGAGCCTCTGAGGAGAGCCAACAGGTTGAGGTTGCAGGATCCCTTGGAGCAGAAGCCTGGTGTCTTTGCACGTGTTGCAGTTAACGGCTCAAGTCGGGTAGGGGTGACATCCAATTGCATCAAATGTGTGATTGGGACAAAGGAGAGTCCCGACTTGGAGAGGAAGGGGTCAGGGAACCCCACGCAGTGCAAGCCAGCGTCTCCCAGACCAGAAATGGCAGCTCCGTCTTCCACAAGTACCCGACAGGCCCAGCCAGCGCCTAGCCACATACATCAAACCTTGGCTCAGCATGAGCAGGCTAAGCCACCCAAACCTGACCCAGAGCCTAAGGTTCAATCACCCAAGCCCACTCCAATGCCTAGGACTCGATCAAAGGTTAGGCAAACACTAGGTGCGCCAACTCGCCCTCCTGTTCAGGACGCTTCGGCCAGAAACGCTCGATCATGCAGCGTACCTCGCAGACGCCTTCAGCCTCCCACCAGCCCAGCTCCTCCTGCACCAGACAGCAAAACTAGCTTGTGCAGACAAGATTCGGCCCCACCTAATTATGGCAGCAACTGCAGGGCAGTTAGCCCTGCAAATGATGGTAACAGCCTTTCCAACAGCAACTGGAGCAGCTGCAGTAGTCTGTGCAGTCTGGACCTGCCTGCCCTGATTCCACCACAGGTGATGGACAATCGGAAGCGGGCAGTGGGGACATTGCAGAGGGAGATGAATGCACTGTTTGCCCAAAAACTGGAGGAGATCCGCAGTAAATCTCCTTTGTTCTTCGCTGGTAAGATCATAGTAGTTTCCTGGAGTATTTCCCAAGTATTAGTTGATTCCAGTGCTCTAGTAGACCCCTGAGCTTATAATAGAAACCCCTGTTCAGCAGATTCCAGCTGTATGCTTTGGTCTCTGAACTCCATGTGACAAACTGGGTTCACTTCTCCTCCCAGGCAGAAACGTCTATGCCTACCTCTGTAACTGAACACTGGCAAAACTACAGCTTTTCAGGATAGTCTCTGCCCACAAGTGGGTGGGGAAAACCCACAGAGGGAGGGAGTCCGGAGAGCGGCTGAGCGAACCTAGCAAAAGAGCAACAAATGAACGTGTAGGAGAGCAAATACCGGTTTTAGACTGTTTTACACCATTTTTATTTGTTGAAATCAGATTTTAAAAGGAGTCTCTGTTGTGGGCTTTATCTGTACTGTCTAAATTTAAGATGGAAAAGTCAACACTGAGTATGAGCAAGCACAGAAGCAACGCAAAACATGCTAATAAATAAGTCCTTCAGGGGTATAATTCTACTGGGGGTAAGAAAACACAAGCTGTGAAACAGTAACATGGACTGTGCACACTAATTGTGTCCTGACTACAGTATATTCTACACTGTGCTTTGTTACACTAACATCTGATTTTGAGAGTTAAAATTGTGTTATTCTAATGCTTAACTCTCTTTCGGCATATGCTCGAGGCTCATGTCTCCATCTAAAAACTGATACAAAACCGGCCCCCACAAATTGCTCAAATTATAGTAAATTGAGGGGAATGTATTACACTTTTTATATCTCCATCTACTTTTTGTGTGTTCTTTCCACGTTTTGCGTGGCCCTTCCTTGATTGCATATTCATGAGGAAAATAGCACTTTTTTAAATTTCATGAGATAAACCTACCATTAACTGTGCATTTAGGCTTGTGCGTCAGGCTAGAACATATCATTCCAGCAAAGTCTGATTTGCACCTCAAATTGATGCTAAATGCTTTGTACATTGGGCCTTGATATTCTAGCTGGAATCTATTAAGAACACACTTTTGTAGATCCCTGTAGGTAGACTGTTAGTGTTGGATACTTGTACTCCTAAATAGAGTGTATTTTAGACCCATAGTAAAGTACTGGTGATGGATCTTTTACAGCTTATAATTATTCATTTGTTACGTTTTTAAACAGTATGTGATTTTATCATATGTGAAAGGTGGTACAGTAAAGGCAAAACAAAAGTACCTCGGTAGAGGCTGGAAAGAATGTCTGTGAAGTAAATGCAGTAGACCTTTGGTCTGTGTGTCTGGTGTTGTCATCCAGAGACAATTGCCCACAATTGCATGTCCTACGTTTGTTGGAATACAGTGCATGAACTAGTGTATTGTTATAGCATCATGTTTGCATTGCCTTAATTTCTACATAATACAAAAGAAATATTATGTTGGCCTTAGTAGAGTTGCAAAACTGTTATGTAAGTTATGGGGGAGGTGTTCCTGTCCTCTACTCACTTTCTGCTTTTGCAACCCAGTTGTTCCCCTCCCCTTGGGGGCCATTTTTAAGCCCCAGTGTTTTTACTCGGGGTGTACTTCCTGCATAGCAATACGATGAGTTCATCTGCAGTATTATGTTTTACAAGTTTGGGGGTTTTGCTACTGTCATAATCTTGACTAAGTTTTATTTCACAGATGAATTACTTTTTTATTACTGGCATGTCTGTAAAAACAGCCTACTCTGTGCTCAATATGTAGGAATTTGAGTATTGCTTTATGCATTAAAAAAGGGTTATAGAGAAGGGCTTTTTACTGTAGTGCTCTCACTAATTTAACCACTCAAAACTATTTGTTGCATGTTCTTTGAAACACTTGAAATACATGATCCAGCTGTCTGTAAGTTCTGCTGTTCTAATGTAGAATCAGTTCATTTGTTAAAACCTTACTCTTTGACTATCCACCCTTCCATTTGTATGTTTCTTAATACCTCTCTTTTGGTTCTCTGTACTCTGTTTAAATGGCTTGTTTGTTCCTTCCTTCTTGCATGCTCTCTTTCCTTAGTGCAAAACTGAGGGGCTGACCAAAGCCAGGTAAACCTGCCGTCCGTGCTCATGTGTTTCCAGTGAATGTTGCTCCGGTGGATGTTTTGGCTTTTGCTTTTTTAATATATTAAGATGGTTTTGCTCATCTGCATGATATCATGTGATGTAATGCATATTTGCTAACATTATGTTTTTTTACATATATATTTTACATACTTTATTCCTATTATTCTGGGTATTTCTTGTATAATTATAATAATCAAACATAAGTGGATGTGACCAGTGCAGTCCTGTATATGATGATGGCATGTTGCTACACATCTGTGTTTGTGTCCATTTTGGCTGGTTATACGAACTGTGATACACATTTGATAATTTAGGTGTTTTGATTTGTATGCAAAAACAATATATTTTCAAACATCTTTGTGTTCTAATTGTTTATTTGCTGTCAGAAGAAAACCTATAGGAAAAAATATTTTCCCCTTCTCTTATAAAGTTGATACATGGTTTGCTTTTGACAGTAATGGTACATAGACATATTGTGTTAAAGTCTTCAGCATTGTCTTCTTGTCTTGTTCTTACAGACCATTCCACAGTGCAGAGACCCACTCCTTCTGTGCACCTCCTGGAATCCATTGCTGAAGAATTTCAGGAGAAAATTCCTTTGACGTCAACATGCAGTCCAGCCGATACCTCACCATCTCACCCTGATCATTTTAGTTCATGTCCACCATCCATAGCAATAACAATCAATTCCAAGAAGGAAAACCATAGCCCTGTAAAAACAAATGAGGATATTTTGCAGCTACCTGTTTCTGCCCAGTGTCTCCCCGACAGCATAACCAGTGCGGGGGACCGCTTCAGTATTCCCCTGTCCATGAATCACCTTGATATTGGGAGCAATAAGCCCCTTATGACAGAGCAGTCAGAAATTGAGGCTGTAAGTTCTGAAAGAAACAAAGTAGAGGGCACTACAACTGTCGTCGTTAAGACTGGACGGAATTTAGCAACAGAGACTGCAACAGAGTTGGCCACAGCTCAGAGGGTACAGGCCCTGAAAGCTTTGTTTGACAGGGATGTGGGACGAGGCTCACAACCCGGTCCCAGGACTCCCATTCGAAGGACCAAAAGTGTAGGGCAGGTGAGGATGGCTGAAGAGCCATCGGTGGTGCCCGAGGTGTCTATTGATGCAACCATGAATGATCGCCTTTGGATCAAGCTGGATCCGGGCAGCCATCGGGACAGTGTGTCGTCCTCTTCCAGCATCTCTTCCAGCGACACTGTGATCGATCTCTCCTTGCCTAACCTAGCCAGAAAGAGCCTGACTTGCCTGCGAGCTGCTGCCCGGGACTGCTCAGACAGCCAGGCCCCTAAGGCTGGCTGGGTAAGCCGTCCTCGTTCAGCCACAACCACCTGTGTCAGCAAGAGCAAGTCCAACCCCAACCTGCATGATGGGGAAATGTGTGAGCCAGCAGACGAACTTCAGCCTAGACCTCTGTCCAGTGAGCATGATGCTAACCGGCTAATGCAGCGGCGTCACACATGGAGCAGGCTGTACATTGAGGGCTTGAAGCAGTCATCTGCTTCAGCCAAGAGATTGCCAGCTCCTTTATTATCCAAAGATGTGGACAGTGGCTCCAAGTCCAAGAGCCTGGGCGACCTCACCTCGGATGACATTGTGTGCAACTTCGACAGCAAGTACCGAAGTATCAGCCGCAGTTTCATCACCAGGCCCACCCGCCAGCAGAGGGCACAAAAGAAGGAGCCCCAGGATGACCTGACTGAGCGACTGAAGCAGCTGACTGATGTGGAACCTCTGACAAGCAGCGATTTCACCTCCCAGCGCGATGTCTCGGAGGCCGGACCTGACGAGACAGAGGAAGAGGAGATGCCCCCATTGAGACGGAGCTCCTCACGCAGCCAGAGCCGTGTGCGCTACATTGCTAATCGCGCCAGGCAGGCTCAGGAGAGGCAGCGGCTGCAAGGTCTCCTTAGGTCTTCTGGAAGCCCTATCGAGGAGCGGGGCATCCCAGAGGGAGCCTGTAGCGTGGCACGCAGCCCCTGTGCCAGCCTGGACCTTCTAAGTCAGCTTCCACCTGCCCCACCCCACCAGAGCCCCCTCAGTCCAGACAATGAAGTCTTTTTCATGCTCCGGCTTTGATGGAGCAAGAGCCATGCTGAAGGCTTTGGGGACAATCCAACAGACACTTGTGTAGCCCTATGGAGCACCAGGCCTGTGGTTCCCAATCCTGGTCCTAGAGAAAACCCTGTTGGTGTTTTCCCTGCTCTGATTCACACAGTCAGCTAATTACCAAGTCGTTCCTGACATGGTGAGGTGTGTCAGAGCAACAAAAACAAGAAAATACAAGCTACTCCAGGTCTAGAATTGGGAACCACTGAATCAGACATACTCTCTGTATGTTAACATTGTGCTATAAAGTATCCCATCATCAAAAGTAGTGGGCATTTAAATCTCAGAAAAGAGTCCAGTGTGTTTTTTTATGTAATCCCTGAGAGAATCTGTTTAGTCTTGTTAGTTCAATCGCCATAAAAAGTCTCACTTGTTGTATCGGACAACTGTCATATACAATACTACTACAAACCTTCCATAATTGGCAATATGACCGTTTCATACATTTCAAATACTCCATCAGTCCCAAAAAATAAAGAAGACATGACAGTGGGACATCACAAAGGTTTAATAGCCTTAGCCTTGGATACAGCAGGTGGGATATGTGTATGCTCTGAAAAGAACCAGAGCTTTTCAGTATAGTACCAATACATGCACTTCTTATTGTCAACTGGAACAGAGAAATTGAACCATCCTCAAAGTGAAATGACATCTAGAGTTTTGTCACTTTTTTTGAAACGGTCTGCTGTAGCAATAGAGAAACAAGACACAGATTTGATGAGTTAATTCTCATTTCCTTTTAAATGCTTAGACATGTTTACTACTACTTAATCAAATACCAATGCATCTTATTGGTATTGATAACGGTGTAAGAGATTTTTTTTATAACAGAAGCATGGAATGTATTTACTACACTAACTTATTGTTTCTTTATATGATGTATCAGAATATTTTAGGGTTTTTTGGGGTTCGTTTTCATGTTCCTTGCATTAGCTCAAATGCACATGCACACGAATTCATTTTGTCCATCCTACTTTACTTGTCCCTCATTTTTTAATGTTCTTTTAGCTGGAAATGAAATGACAAGTGGTAGTTTTCACCACTTATGCTTAAGCTTCTAATATTTCAGTGTATGTACTGTATACAGTATTTCCACCAGGCTTATGTACAATAGTAGCCCCCCTTTTTTCAACTTCTTGCATGTTAGTGATATTGTAAACGTTCCTGGTGTTTCTCATTTATGTTTGAAATTTTCTGCCGCACAGCTTGTTGATGTGTCTCCAATAGGTCCTTGTCGGTAGGGTTGAGGAATTATGTTGGATCATGTGTTAGGAGTCCCCAAATATAGTTCCTGAATGGCGCACGACATGAGGGAAATAAATTTCTACAGAGCACTCTCACTTTGTACTGTAATGTTTGCACTGTCCTGCCAGATAACTTCTGAGAGAATTTTTAAGTAAAAGCATATGTGTATAGATAGTGAATGTTCATGTGTCTTCTTTTTAACCCCCTTCTCTTTAGCCTCCAGTTACTGCCTCCATTAACTGACTTCTCTTTAGCCTCCAGCACTTCAAGCAGAACTTATAATCACCTTCTTTTTGTCACATTTTCAGTTTTCTTAAGTACATTCATTCAAGTGATTGGAGCATTAAAAATGGACAAATGGAAATACTTCATAATCCATTAACTTACATTCAAAATGTTTCCCTTCTACTGTTAACATTTTAGAGGTTTTATGCCAACAGTGACAGTATTTTTGAAATGCTATATGGCAGTACTCTTGACCCGCCAAATGTTAGTTTGTACTCCAACCTTGTTCACAATCCAAACAGAATAAGGACTGGCGGAGAGGGTTTGGATTTGAAGACCACTGCTATTGCACAACAATTCTGGGAAATTTTTTAAATCTACCTCATGAAACCTTGCAAAATTTCGAAGCTATGCTCCAACTAGTGTAACTGTCTAATGAACGACTGAAATGAGCCACAATTTAAGTAGAGCGTGAAATATTATATCTTAGAAATTGTACATGCCATTTATTTTGCATTTAAGTTAAGTTCACCTCTTAATGCTCTTGGGGAGTCTGTATCCTCTTTTGAGAGGTCATATATTTTTTTTAACCTATTGGAGATCTGTTATGCAAGCATCCCGCTTAGCTGATTTTCAAAATGGATTTCTACATTGCAAATGTGTGAAAAGGTATAAGAATATCAAGACACACATCACCCAAGTCCTGAAAACAGCAGTGACACCAGCAGTAGAAATGAGGAATTGAGGCAAAGTCAAGTTTTAGAGCTATGAAAGCACAATGTCTGTGATGGGAACCTAAGCCTCGTTGATACATTGGATGCATTATTAACAGGCATGGTAAGTCCTAGTACAGCAATACCCAGTCAAATCAACTTCTTTTTTGTATTTAAGTGTTGAGTGTGCACCAAAGTGCAGTGACATTTTTCTGATGACAGCATCATAGAAAAAAACTAAACAAATAAACAAATATACTGTATATATATATACACACACACACACAAACACATACATATATTGTGTGTGTATGTATATATATATATTCTCCTGCTTTAGTTAAGCCAAACACAGATGAAAGTCCAACAGCTCTGTTCCAAGTAGTGCTGCCTTCTCAGCGCTATTATGTTCTCTTTTGAGTTTCTTGAGTAGACTCCCTTTTCTCCAGTCTCACCCTTCTCAACCTCCCATCATAGCACAGAGGACCCCTGTTGGGAAAAAATGTCACAGACCAAAGCCTTGCCCTGCACTTGATGGCCAATTACATCTCCAAAAACCAATAAAAAGCCTCTGTGTTGTCTTTACCACGTTCAGGCTGCCAGTTCTGACCTAATGTAGTCACTGTCATGCGGTATGTTGTCACAAGTATTAGCTCATTGCTCTGTGCTGTTGGCCTCTTCCTGCGTGCTGTCAGTAAAGCGTCTTGATGGACTCGTCTTCCTGTTTGACTGGCATAAAGGACAAAAGGCCAGACGTGCCTCAGTTGCGGGTCGGCATGGTTACGGTTGCCCACGAAACAAGGGAGGCCAGCGGCCCTTCCGCAGGGCCCGAAACCATCCTGGGACTTGCGCAGCCCAGTGAGTGACAGAGATTGTAAGCTCTTGTCACTCATACAAAAGTGTGCTTCGTTAACATTCAGGAGGCATGGCGGCTCGCCTTTGGATTTGGATTTATCACAGCAATTCTTCAGCTTCAGCCTTCAGGGCCCCGTCATGAAGCCAATGCAGCCGCCCTTTGGGAGGGGTAAAGTCGTTGTAGGGGTCTCAAACCTCTTTTGGACTTGGTCGAGGGTCCTCCTGAAGAGACATAAATCCACTTTATGTGCTGTAATGAATGCCAATGGAGAACGCACAAACTGATTCGGGCACACCCTAAACCGTGGCTTCCTTTCTTCGTGGAAAAAAATAATATCCAAGGTGCATTTAACTTGTTTTGTTAGTATTGTCTAAAAATATAAACAAAAACATGTAGTTTTGAGATTAAGATGATATTATGTCTTCATATATCACTTTTACTGTAGAGACACCACAGCATCCAAACCCCCCCAAAAAAACATGCTTCCATTGCATAATCAGACAATGGCTTGTTTTTGCCTTGGTAGAGATTCCTGTGCCTTATCCACTTAACTGCACTCTTTTTTGGGCTGGTTTAGTACTGTTGGGCTACCTCTCCAGCTTCACAGCCTTTGTGAAATCCGTTGGCTTGAGAAATCACATGCTTGTTTTTCTTCGTGTAGAGCTCCTCCAAACCCACCTACCCTCCCCATAAATCCATGAGGATTTGCCACGGTTGCAACCCCCCTAGGCCCCTTTTCTTTTCCCTCCACTTTCTGGAACTTCCCACTCTTTCCCATTGGCTACTTTCTGACATCGGGTCATTTGTACATGCTTTATATTTTAGGGGGCCTCTGATAGTCTGCACAGTGGAAAGAAATCTTATCGTAGACCAGGGTAAGTGTGGCTCTTCTTTGACTGTGTCTGTTGAATGTCTTGACTGATCTATTTTAAGTCTGATTATCCCTGATCTTTGAATCATGCCTTAAAGCACCTTTACATGTTCTAGAGTGGGATACATCAGGATGGCATTGCTGGGGCTTCTCTTGCTCACTGCGGCACTAACAGCCAGGCTCTGCACAGCAGGTAACTTCATAATCAAATCTGATGAAATCGACAGGGTTATCACACATACAAACTTTGACCTCTCCACTGCATTAAGGAATTATCATTATTTAGCCATTTATTTATAGTATTTTTCTGCATCTCAATATGATACACCCACATAAATTGACTAAAAGGGTAAATTCTACAATTTATTTTTGGACTTAATTCCATTGTATTGACAGGACATTGTGCCCTGTGGAGAAGCATAATAACTCAGATTTCTTTCCAGTGGTGGTGAAAGTAACCAGGGGACACAATGTTCTCCCACTTCATTTTATGAAATAACTTTCTGTGAGGGACGTTTGACAGGAGACCCCTGGCTTCTATTATGACCACTGTTAACAGATCAGACTCAATAAGGAGCAACATCACATCAAACCTTTCTGAATGGCTTTGTTTCCACCTGAATATTTAAATATGTAGATGTCTGGAAATGAATCTTTAATATTTAAATATGCAGATGTTTGGAAAATGGGTAGAATTCTCTTTAGAGGAAAATGCCAAATGATTACTTGGGGAAACTCTTCATACCAAGGGCACATCAAATGTTAGTACATGTTAGCAGGGAGCGTTCTGACTAAACTGAGCAACAAACATGTCTCTGAAAATGTAAGAATGTGGTCCCAAACTTCTGCGGGCCAAAGTAAGAAAAATAAAACAAGACATGTGTATGAATTGAGAACTGTGTTGGTATATCATTAGATTCTGTGAGAACTGAATATATAATACTGGGTTCAGACCATTGTTCATGTTAGCAGGACTTGCCTTGGCTTTATTTAGTGAGTCTAGTGGGATGTAGGAAGGGCCAGTGCCAGCCTGACATGATACTGATTCAGTTGCTGGCCACAGCGGTATGCTGGCTCTCCATCTGAGCATTCTGCTTGGCTTGGAGTGATCTGCATTCGAAGCGCAGAATGAGCCTGCCATCTCCAACAATGACTGTGAGTAATCAATTAGTGACCGCTAAGCAAGCAGTCAGAAACACAGGACAGGCCATGACATGGTGGCGGCTTGGATGGCATGTACATTTTTTATATTTTGCAAAAAAAGAATAATGGATGTCAGTGCCACTGTGCGACTTCGGACGGACTCCCGCGGAGCTTCCATGTCTCGGGCAGTGGGCCAAGTCGTGTTCAGGAAGAACTTGCTGGAAGAATGACACTTCTCACGCCTAATCTGCCATAAAACCTTTGACCCTCAGAGCAAACTCTCACGTCACTGGCCAACTACAGGCCCGACGTCTGCAAGCAACAGTAACTTTGTTTAACCGAGTGCTTAGGTAGTGTACAACTGCTTTACTGTTGATTCTCTAATCAAGATTAACCTGATTCGTGCATTCAGACACTTCTGAAGGCTTGTTGGTTTGAAATAATGTGTTCAATTAATTAGGAGTTTATGGAGAAAGACTGTATTTTGTGGATGTGTTGAAGTTAATTTTGTTTTCCATGAACCCAAGATGTGGTCGATTAGCCAAGACAAGTCCAAGATTTGTCTCTTCAGTTTAGAGTTGAACTAGAAGGCTAGTGTTGCTACCAAACACCAGAAGTCAAAGTAATCACTAAATCACTAAAACTTCTCCAAACTTCCTCAAGCCACATCCAGATGTCCATTAAGTCCTTTCTGCAGGCCTCCTAATGGCCTTTCCCCTGTACAATGTTACCAGACCTCTAATAGGCTGCATAAATATAAAATAACTAAGTCATTTCTGTCTGTAGTGTATTGCCTTAATTGTGAAATATTTTTGCTTTCTATCTATTGGCCTGTATGGTATACAAAGACACCTGTGAATTTTCCACAGGGCTGCAAGCCCGTCATTCAGTTATTGGTCTTGGTACTAAAAATGACTCAGTAACTAGTATTAAGCGCAGCAACTGTGTGAGTTTGGTTATGAAAGTGAGGTATATGGACCTCTAATGTGCTAAAAATAAGTTTTAAAAACAACAACCACTTAAAAGGAGAGGAGCAGGGCACTTTCCCAGCGTTTGGTGGGTGCTCTTTCTCAAGAGAACATTGAACTTGGACTTGGGAGACACGGCAAGCTCCACAACAACCCCACTGTTTGGCTTGCTCCATGTCCTTTTAAGTGACTTCATTCTTTTAAAAGGACGATTAGTGGCCATGAAGCTTGGGACTAAGCTAAAGAGAGCGGCAGCACAACCAAGACATTGTCCCTGTCTGGTAAACTTGGGGATATTTGCCTCTGTGTGAGGAGGAGTACAAAGCACAGCGCAGCGTGATGAAACGCTTCATTTACTGCCAAGAATGTCTTGCAAGAGTTCTGATTCTTGTCAGATTGAGACAGGCAGTCTTTTTCTTTCTCTCTCTCGCTCTCTCTCTGTCCCCCTCTTGCCCCGTCTGACGCACCCTTGTGGAGGTATTGTTCCGCTTGTTCTAATTAAGGATTTGATAATTGGTTTATCCCTCAAGGGGGTCCTCAAATTGAATGGATCCATGTGGAGTTAAATAAAGATTCGGCCTAATTATTTAGCATTTAGCTTAATACGTTACGATGATGTAACAGCAGGAAAATGTTGGGCGGGAAAAAATTGGGCGGGAAAAAAAGACATTTAAAATCAAATATGTAATACAAATCCATTTATTCATTACCTGAACTGCTTATTCTTAACCATCGTCACTGGAACCTGTTAGCTATCCTAGCGCTCATAGGGCAAAAAGCAGAGAAACACCCCGGACAGTTTGCCAGTCCACCACAGAGTAGACACAATAACAAACACTCACACCGGGGGGAAACTTAGCACCCCCAATTCACCTGACATACATGTCTTTGGACTGTGGGAGGAAACCGGAGCTCCCAGTGGGGACCTACATAGACATGGGGAGAACATGCAAACTCCAACCAGAAAGGGCTCTTGGCCATCTCAGCTGGGAATCAAATCCAGGACTTTCTTACTGTGAGGAGACCATGCTGCAGTATAATAAAAATCACTTTGTGAAAATGTATTGGGTCTTTCGTTCTGTAAGTCCTAGGCTAGTCCTAGGACGGATTATTGTAGGCTAGGTGGGCCTCAGGCCTCAAAGCCTGAGCAGGAAAGGGGCCCACTGCTTGACTAGTGTTTGACTTGTGTTTTGTGCTCCAGTGGAAAGTAGCTTTTCAAACAAAGACCAAGCAGATGAATAACCTTTTTCAAATTTTAAATTTCAAACAAAGGCCAAGCAGGTGAATAAGAGAATACTTACATATAAACACCACCTGCTAAAAACATCAGATTTTCTCAGTTGTTTTTCTGTTCTTGTGTTTCTCATCTTGGCATGTTGAATCAACTCGAATATGGTCACTTTTGAAATCGTATTTAGAATATAATAAGGCTATTTAATTTCCAGACTTTTTACTTGTTTGAAGCTCATGTTGTTCTTTTGGAGGAATTTTGCTTGTTTCAAGCACTTGTCAAGTGAATATGCATTTTTCTTCCTTAACCTGATGAATATCAAAATGAAATAAAATATTTGGGCACAGATTCTTCATAGGAATCCCCTTCTTGCACTGCTCCCTACATAAAGATTTTAGCACTTAGAACTCTCCTCTGGTTCAAACACTGTCTGAAACTGTAAAAGTGTTTCTCAAATCGTAGGTTGCTTTGGATAAAATCGTCTGCCATATGAATGAAATGTAATGTAATGTAAATGTGTTTATGGCCATTAGCAGTATGGTGCCATGATAGCATGAAGCATATATACTATAAAAGGAGCCCTTTGATTTGCCATAGCTCCAGGGCCCTGTGTGGTCTTAATCTGGTCCCTTACTTGTTAGCTTGATTAGCCTTGTAGTTCCAGTGTGGAACTACTGAATTAAACTTAAGTTTAAGTGTCATAGCCTATTGACCTTGTTTGGCCAAAGCACTGCTTTAAATGAACACTACAGGTGTTAGATCAGTTCTGGGGATTGCGTGTTCTGCCAACCCAATAACCTGATTGTTCTTTTTTTATCATTAGAACCACAGCCTTTAAGGGTGACCACCATCAAGGTAGGTGATCAGAACCCTTTGTTTCTAAGCTGAAGGAATGACCTCTTAAAGAATGGTAATTTAAACAGTGATTGTGTAAACCAAACTGCACTGACCTCCTCTACAGCAAGAACCATACACGATGACCAAAGGCACAGAAATGGAAGGCTACTGTATGGACCTGCTCTCTGCGCTTGCCAGTAAACTGGGCTTCAAGTATGATGTTCACCTGGTGAAGGACGGGAGATATGGGGCCAAGGATGAGCGTGGCACCTGGTCTGGCATGATTGGCGAAGTTGTGCGAGGGGTGAGTTTCTCTCTCAGAAAAAGATGTCCTTGGTAGGCTTTCTTCAAGGTGCTCTCTAAATAAAACAAAACCCCACAGCTCACTCATTCCCAGTCTCCTTCATTTTACAAGTAGTAACACGTAATAAAGATTACAGGCTTAAATCATCATATACTTTCTTCAAATCACACTGAGTTGTCAAGGGAGATTGGTTTCTGACACAGAAGAACACGCTGTTATCTACAAGAGGTGCAAAAGTGTGAAAATTCCCTGCCTGCTTGTATCTAAACCAAACCTGTACATTTTAGTGTTTTCCCTGCTTCAACTCCAGAAGGGCTTCTAATGATTAAATAAGTTGGATCATTTACATTACTTTTACATTTACGGCATTTGGCTGACGCTCTTATGCAGAGCGATGTACATCAGGGCACAAGTTACAGTGCACAACCAAGTTACTGCAGGCTAAATACATCTAAACAACACCTGTCAAAAAGAAAAGTCAGAAGTTAAGGCAAAAGTAAGGATGGTATGAATAATTTTTTGAGGGGGGGTGAGATGGGGAAGAGCAAATAAGCAGAAACGAGAGGCAAAGTTAGTCACCAAGGTGCTCCTTGATGAGGTGGGTCTTCAGACGACGCTTGAAGACAGTGAGGGACTTCGCAGAACTGATCGGACGAGAGAGTTCATTCCACCTCTGGGGGGCCTAGACTGAAAAGAGTCTTGATGCAGGTCTTCCTCTTCTTTTGAGCAGCTCAGGCCCAAGACGAGCCGTGCTTGAAGCCCTGAGAGGACAAGAAGTGACATGTTGTTTGATGAATGCTGATATGTATGGGGGTGCAAGTCCATTCTTGGCCTTGAAAGCAAGTGTTAAGGACTTGAACTTAATGCGAGCAGCCACAAGGAGCCAGTGAAGGTTCCTTAGTAAAGGTGTGGTGTCAACTTAGGAAGATTGAAGACTAACCTCACAGCTGCATTCTGACTCAGCTGAAGTGGTTTTGTTACCTTCAATGGAAGTCCAGCAAGTAGAGAGTTGCAGTAGTCCAGTTTGGAGATGACCAGAGACTGGATGAGTAACTGCATAGCTTTCGTGGTGAGAAAGGGTCAGATCACATGTGTTAAAGCAGGGAATCACTGTATTAAAGAAGGTCCTGTATCAAGAAAATCTTCTTGCTTTTTTGAGAAGTTTTATGTGCTTTGCAAGCAGTATTAAAATTTCAAAACATTTATTCTCTCCTCAGTCCATACAGTCCATAGAGTCATTTGAATCCAAAATGAGTAGTGATACCAAACATGTGTATGCGCATCTGTGTGCGTGTGTGTGTGTGTGTGTGTTTATTCATTAGGAAGCTGACCTGGCTGTGGCGCCCCTCACCCTCACTGCTGTTCGGGAGGCGGTCGTGGACATGAGTAAACCTTTCATGCAGACCGGCCTTAGTTTCATCATGAGAAAGGACATTGCGTCTGACGACTCGCAGTATCTCAGCTTTTTAAACCTCTTCTCCACTGAAATGTGGATGGGCATACTGGTGGCTTATCTGCTGACCTCCTTCTGTATCTATTTGGCGGCTCGGTGAGATCCTCTCACTCTTTCGTCTTTCTTATCTTTAGCCAGCATATTGAACAGGGAGAGATTGTTGAAGACAGGGGATATTAGGTGGACTGGTATGAGGCTTGAAATTGATTTTTGTGTGTGTGTGTGTGTGTGTGTGTGTGTGCTGGGTGTGTATGTGTGTTTTATGAAGGATTAGCCCATCTGAATGGGGCCAACCACAGACAGAGGAAAATCACTTTACACTCTCTCACAGCTTCTGGTATACCGTTGGAGCCCTGACTCTGCAAGGTAAGACATTTAATTAAGCACCAAATGTACACAAACACTATATGGAGAAAAGTACTGGGACACACCTCTTAATTATTGAATTTGCGTGCCCCCTTACTTCCAGTGCAGGTCACTCAGAGTCTAGCATGTTTCCCTCATATAAAGTGCAGGGTGGCTAAGTGTGTGTGGGGCAAAACAAATGATTTTTAAAAGTAGTGGGGGGCATGCCCCCCTAATATAATGGTTCCGGTGAGCATGGCCTGACCACATGAAATTCCCACAGAAACACATATAGTGTATGCCTGCTAAAAATGTGTCCAATTTTTAGTGACACACAGTATGAAATCACTCACCGTGCAGTGAAATGTTTTCCTCAGTCTTAGTATGTAGCTGTTAATCTCTCTTAAAACCACGCCTGAATGTCAGACAAGATCACTGTTGATGTTAATCCTTCTATCTGGTGAAGGTGCTGGCCCTCATCCCAAGGCCCTGTCTGGACGGGTGATAACTGCCATCTGGTGGCTGTTCTCATTAGTGGTGCTGGCCTGCTACTTCGCCAACCTCAGCTCTTGGCTCCTTTCAGATAATAAGCAGCTCTCAATCAAGAGCTTTGAAGACCTGGCCAACCAAAATGTCCTTCAGTATGGCACACTAAAGGGCTCTTCCTCCCTCGCTTTCTTCAAGGTAAAACTGGACTTCAAGGCATGACAGATTTCTTCTGTAAAAGTAATACTTTGGCTAAACGTTTAATTTACAGTTTGTATGTGGTCAGAATGTCTGTGGTCAGCCAAGACATGTTTGGTTTCTTCTTCTTTTTTGCACTGAAACTACAAGCTAATGTTACTAAAAAGTGATAGGAGCCTATTGGTCACCAAATGGCCTTTCTGAAATCATCATACACCTAAACATATATGTGTGAAATATGCGTGTGCAGTGCAAGCATTTGCAAAACCCCCTGTCTCCCCTATTTGTTGCATATTTGTTTCACTAAATTGTTTCAGCTTTTTCTACAAAAAGATTTATACAATATGACAATGAGAACATTGGGAAACACAAAGCATGGGTTTTAACTGATCGTTTTATTTACTGAAGTAGAAAAGTTCTATTTCAGGTACTAAGTAATTCCTAAATGTAATACCCGTTTGGACCTTTAGCAGCAACAGCTGCAACCAAATGCTTCCAGCAGCTGGAGATCAGTCCTTTACCTCTCAGTGGAGGAGTCTGGCCCACTCTTCCCTGCAGAATTGCTTTAATTCAGCCACATTGGAGGGATTTCAAATATTTAGATCCTGCCATCGAATTTCAACGGGTTTCAAGCTCAGACCACTCCAAAATCTTGTTTTTGTTTGTTTTGAGTGGATTGCTGTCTTGCCCGGTAAGACAACTACACTCAAGCTTCAGATAACAGACTCATGACTGGACATTCTCCAGCAGGATTTTCACTCCTGGGAAGATTCATCACTGTTATAAGTTTCCTCAATAAGGAGATAATGGTCTGCTGAAGCAGAGTCCTGCACGGGTCCACTTTTGGAGACCCGCACACGCACAGTCCAGCACCGCACCCGCTCGTTCACCCGTGATTATATCAAAATCACCCGCCCGGGCCCGTTAACATTCCGCCCGTTCCCGTTCCCGTCCCCGTCCCCGTCCGTGCCCGTGATAAATTACACACAAATTAAAAGCATTCTATTGAAGCGCACGGCAGGACTGGACTCAGGCTTTGCGTGTGACGTAAGTGACCGGTTGTGGCCGTAGTATTAGAGATTATTTATGGTGAGTGTGTGTGTTAGTTGTGTTTAATAGTGAATGTGTGTCCTTCTCGCCAGTGACCCTCCTCCAGAGTCTTAGCTCCGTTGTTGGAGTTGTGATGTAGCACCTTTTTCTAAAGTACAAAGTCTTTTTAGAAGCTGTTGGCTGAGAAGAAATAGACATTTTGTTTGAAGAACAGTGTTCCTGTGCATATTGCGCTTTCCTGCAGACCCAGGGTTGAGTTGTGTTCTTGGATCACAAATCCAGCGGAAACAAAATCTCTCTCACTGGAGCACCCTAAACACACTGTGATAATGACAATCTGTACATGATAGTCTAATACATAGATATATTCGCTTATATGTTACTTTTCAAGCTACAATACTGTTTTGATTGACCTGCTACCCGCCCGTATGTTATGAATTACCCGGCCTTTAATTACAGAATTTCCAGAACCGTTTCAGCAATTATCTGCGGGTACCCGACCCGGTGCAGAACTCTGTACTGAAGTCCCAGAGTTTTAGTTGTTATAACTCTTTCCAGACTGATTTCACAACTTTTATCCTGCAGGAAAATAATGCAAAAGCTGTTTATTCTGGTTCTCCTTGTCAAATTTTGTTAAAAGATCTGAAACAATTGAATGTGACAATCATACAAAAATACAATATTTAATGGCACTGTATAACATGCTACTATTTATACGAATGAACAAAGGACAGTTAAAATATGGGCTTCAAAATGACAGATACGGTTTTTAAAATTAAATTAAGAGATTGTATCTAAATATAGCATGTATTGAATGTCTACTAACTATTCCTTCACACATTCTGGTAACTTCTATTTAGAGCAAAAGTCACAGCACTGTATTACACCACTTGATGAAAAAATCAATTTGAATTTTCCATATTTCATTTTCAGAGTCACTTTTCAATTCGGTAAACAATAACTGCAATGCATATATAGATGGCATCAAGAAAGGGATAAAGTGTTGGAGTCATGGCGTTATTCCCTGTCTGTTTGAGTTTGGTCTGACAGTCCTTGTTTGTTGTCAAAACAGAACTCCAACAATCCTACCTATCGGCGGCTCTATGAGCATATGGAGAGGCAGCAGAGCTACGTACAGTCAATGGATGAGGGCATCCGTAGGGCTCAGGAGGAGAATTACGCCTTCATTGGAGAGTCTGTGTTTCTAGACCTGGTTGTTGTACGTTACTGTAATATAATACGGTGTCCAGAGATCATCGGCATGAGAGGCTACAGCATCGCAGCTCCTGTAGGTAGGTGGAGGTGCTGGCAAACATGTGTTCTTGGTGTGGGTGATACTCCTTATTGTACAACTCAATAAGTCCCACTTTAACTGCAAGGCATTTTATCAATAAGGTTGCTGACATTAGAAGTAATATTTCACGTCCTGCCTCTTTGTTGGAAGTTTTACCCCCAGTTATATCAAGGGAAGTCTTGAACCAGTTTGCTTTAATATCATTGGAAGAGTTAAGGAGGGTCGTGCAGTGTTTAAAACCTTCATCTGCCCCCCTTGACGTTCTTCCTGCTAATTTCTTCAAAAAATCTTTTGAGTCAATTTTCCCTTTATGGAACAAGCTTCCTTTGAATATTAGGCAGTCTGATTCTCTTGCGTTGTTTAAAGGTCGATTAAAGACATATTTTTATTCTTTAGCTTTTAATAATTAGTGAAACACAGGGCACAGTATTGTATGTTAATTGTTGTGGTGTTATTGATGTGTGTTTTATGTTATTTCTGTTATTTTATGTGTTATTTCTAATGTAAAGCACTTTGTAGTTGTTGGCTTAGAAAAGTGCTATATAAATAAATTTTTACTTACTTACTTAATTACGTATATAGCAGTATATAATTTGATCTGTAAATTTAAATCCATAGGAAAGCCATTGATGAACTTACCTTATTGCTGAACGTAGCTTTTTTTGCAAGGATATGGGAAAGGCTGCTTATCAAAATGCTGTGTGTGTGAGACTTTTGTGTGTGATTCTCTGTCCCTGGCACTTTAATGGCCCAACGCCCCAATACTTTTGGCCACTCAAGATTCACAGTGCCTCTTAATGGACAAAGGTATTGAGACCTAATGCCGGTCAAGCGTCCCAATACTTTTTTCTCCGCTCCCTATCATACAGGTAAATACCAGGTAATAATTTAATTTAATTTACAGTAATAAAAAAATCAAGGCTTTAAGGAAGAACAAAATAAAAAACATGAGAACACTCGAGACGCTCCACGGGGTAAAATTCTGGACACAGCAGGCAGAGATGCATCACAGGGCAGCAGCCAATCAGCAGCTAAGAGAAATACATAACGTTCTTGGATTGGCTACTTTTAAACCGCCTCCGAGTACAGCGGGATTTTTCCCCCTATATTTCATCCCAAGACATGCTTTCTTTGTGTTCTCTCGGCAGTACCAAAAAAATAGTTATACAGTAATCCCTCAGTTTTACGCGGTTCAGCAGTCGCGGATTCAGGCACATGCAGATTTTTTTCTGTCTATAAATATATCTATAAATATAGAAAGTGCGTCTTGAAATGGTGAAATACCGCTAAACCGCGGGAGGTTACACACACACACGTGCAGGCACACTTTCTCTCTCTGAGACACAAGCAGAGACACAGCGAGGGAGAGAGAGAGGGTGTGTGTGCATGTGTGTGTGGCTGCTCCGTGTCATTTGTTCCCCAATTTTCTACAGTTCTCAGTTTATTTAGTATTAGTAAGCTGTGCCCCATGTAAACATGTAGGTAGAGAGAGTTATTTTGTGTTTGAGCCTTTAATTTGGCTGCCGCACGCTGCTAATGCTAACGTGCGCTGCTAATGCTAAATGCTAATGGTTTTTAAGCTTTTTTCTCCTGGATCAATAAAGTTTTCTGATTCTGGTGACTTCTTTCTCCTTGCTGCTGCCATTTGGAGCGTCTGTGGGGCGCCTTATAGTCCGGAAATTATGGTACCTAATGTGCAATGTCATGTGATCTCAATCGCGATTAAGAGGATAGACCAAAATCGGTTGACAAATTTCTACCGGTTAATCGTGTCTACCGGTATATCGCCCACCCCTAGGTCAACGGAGCAAAAATAAGAGTAGAAAAAACTGCCAATCTCTTGGTGTTAGCTGTTAGCCATTAGTTTGGCATAGACATATGGACACTTGCCATGCTTCTTCTTCTCATGCACCTCCTGCAGTGCCACCTCTCTCAGCCAGCTGTAAGATGTAAAACCAAGGGTCTCATATGCATGCTTTAGATAAATGACTTAAGAGCTGGATGTAAAACAACATTCAGTAGCGTTTTCCTGGTCCCAGAGAAGCTGCCACGTGCTTCTACATACTCGCCTTTATCTTAGGGTTATAATCTTTGCAAAACTCATTCTATATGATACAGAAAAATTGTTTCTTTGACTATATCATAATTTCAGAACACTTTTTGGTGCTATCTGGAGCTATGTTTTAAACAGTGTCATTCAAAAGCATGTATGTTTTTCATCATAGAGGTTCTTATTTAAAGCCATATCCCATAGTAACAAGCCATTGTTAATCACCAAAATGGGTTTGCCTAACCTTCAATATTTTTACTGCCTGATGTAAATGTTTGGTCATACAGCCCGCTTTTAGTCCTGGCTGATATGAAACATTTGTGGATGACAGGGATGGATATTGAGAATTGGTACTAAATAGGTACTGGTTCCTTATTGGTCAGTATAGAAATACAGATAAGATGCTGGACAAATGGTGCTGCTATCGGTGTTTATGCAACGTAAATGCATTCTGGCATAGCTGGCATTTTCAAATGGTCAATACTAAACTGGATCAGTGGGAGGGACGAGAGCGACGCTCTGCACATCACAACCAGACATTAGTAGCAATTGTTTCTCCCTCATTATAAATACAGGGAACGAAGGAAACAATTTAGCTCATTATTTCTCCAGAAAAGGAATACTAAAATAACTTAAATCCATTCACAACTTTTCTCATGATGTCTTCATTATTTGCAACTATTTACATAGAGTAATCAATATGAGTGTCAATAAGTATCAGTATTGATAAACTGTATCAATATCAGTATCGGTACAACTCTTAACCGTAACCATCCCTAGTGGCTAATACCAATTTAAAGGCCAATATATAAGGGCTGATATAATTTTATATTTTATGTTGTATTTATATTTTATTTCTTTTTCCAGTAGTGTTAGTTGATCAGTGCTTTTTCAAATATCTACTTTGAATTGTAAAATATAAAACTGTTAAAGTTTCTTACTAGTTATCTTCAAAAAAATGTTTTGTGTGTTATGTTATTTGCATGCTAAATGTCTGATTTCGATACATTTGACGTTTTTGTTATTTTAACTATTGTGGTATGTTATGGTCAAATTTACTAGTATTGCTGTATAACAGTAGAACCGTGGATGACTTAGATTTAGTTCTAAAGTTTCATACTATTACCTGGAGATCAGTGAGTGTGAATCCTGGTCATGTTGCAATTAAAGTGCAATTAAAGTTTTCATCAGCACCAATAAAATAATGGGCTAATGTATTGGTTGTACTATAATTGTACTATGCTATATGTGAAAATAGCTCTCGTTAATATTGTATGTTTGTAACCTACATTGTGCTTCTATCACAGAGTAAAGCATGGGCATCACACTTATACCTATAAGGCAAAAATATACATCTGAGAAGATTCATCAAGATTCAGATCCACTGCAGACTTATTAAAGGTCTCCTGTTTAAGCAGTGACTCACTATACATCCTGTTGTTCTGTTTACTCCAGTAGTTTGGGAAATCAGAGAGGGAGCGTGCGATTAAAATTGCTCCTGTGAGCTGGTGTGTGATCCAACCTGTCTGTTATCATTAGCTGAAGCTCCAGGTGCTTCTGGTTGCCATCTGTTTGTCAGCCAGATGCTGTTTAAGAAAAGCTCATTTATCTCTCCTCTGTGTGTTGGAGAGGAGCATTTAAGCCTATATTCATTTGTTTGGAATTAATTTTACGCACTTCAAAGTTTTCAAAAACGTAACAGAAGCACTCTGCTAAATTTGTGGAGATTAGTTTGATCAAGCATTTGTCTCTTTAATCATATTCGGCTGTATGAGTATGTCTTGTTCACACCGTCATCACAGCTTTATTAAATGTGAAAAGCTGTAGTGCATGCAGATTACTCACAAGTGTTCAGGGGCCATTAGCCATAGCACTACAGCCTAAAACCAGCAGCGCTGCTCCAGAGCTGTTACCAAAGCAGCAGAGGAGAGCATAGTTTTTACATTGTTGTTCACTTATGGTTAATTTATTATACCATCAATTAGTAAGTTTTCTATAAATTAGAAATTCTTAAGGCAATAATGCTAATGTTGCTAACAATGAATGAAAGCCCATACTTGTCAGTTGGCTCTGTTCAAATGAAATCATGGTGACTGGTCATGCTTTAGCATAATTAGCGGGTATGGTTGAACTATTCAGATACACAATATGGACAAAAGTATTGGGACGCCTGACCATTCCACCAACAGGGACTCTAAAGATTGCATTCAAATATATAAACTTTTATATGGACCCCTTTGCAGCTTGAACAGCTTCCACTCTTCTTGAAAGGCTTTCCACAAGATTTTGGAGTTTCTGTGGGAATTTGTGTTCATTCTTTCTGTAGAGCATTTATGAGGTCAGACACTGATGTTGGATGGTGAAGGCCTGGCTCACAATCTCCATTCCAGTTCATCCCAAAGGTGTTGGATGGGGTTGAGGTCAGGGCTCTGTGTAGGGGAAGTTCAACACTGAACTCATCCAGCCATGTCTTTATGGAGCTGCTTTGGGGTACAGTCGTACTGGAATAGAAAAGGTTCTTCCCCAAACTGTGTCCACAAAGTTGCACGGTGTTGTCCTAAATGTCTTGGTGTGCTGAAGCATTACGATTGCCCTTCACTGGAAGAGTTCAGTAATTAGGAAACATGCCCCAGTACTTTTGTCCATATAGTGTAATAGCAGTCAATTCTTCACTTAGAGGAGCAGTTCCTAACTAGTTCAGATGTCCAGGTTTCTTTAAATATTTATTGACACATAGGTGTGCACTTTTTTTTCTGGAAACCCTGCAACTTGTTAATTTAAAATTCAAAATAATAATAATAAGATTGCCCTTGCATGTTAAACTCAGAACCAATCCTAAGAGAAGCTGTGACCCTGTTTTGATTATTCCTGATTGGAGCTTAAAAACGTGTCCGGCACAGTAATTTACCGCGCACTCTCCAGAACCTTGTTCTGCCTTTGCATATTAAGTATGTTCATTAGCTGTTAGTTAATAATGTCCACATCGATAAATGAACACCTTGATCCTTGGCTATGTTTTCATTAGCAGACTTCCTTTGATGCTAATTTGAGGATTTCCAGCACCCACTCTGCATGGTCTAGCACAGATCTGCCTCTTAGATCTTCACCTATTGACCTCAGCTATGCCTAGAGGGACAGTGAAAAGCCTGTTTCCTCGGCCCATTTTCTCCTTAGTGATGCCAGTATCCAAGTTCTCTCTTTCCAATAGTGCCTCAGATTTCGTCAGTTCTGTTCTTGTCTTATATGTGTACATGTCTGAAGTGCATTCTCTTTTAGACACCTATCTGTGCTGCAAGCAAAGACTGCCTGAACCTCTGTAGTATTCAATGTTTTTTTTATTCTATATCTAAAGTGATACCTTGATATTTTTAAATAATCCCATACCCTCCACTTGGTTCACCAAAAAACTGGCAGATAATGAATTCTTCCACAGCAAGACATACCTGCATACATACCAAATCATTTCATTAATTCCTTGTTTTTAACTGAAAAGTACAAGGTGCTTCGGTAGTTTGTGATTGTGTATTGCATCCTGAGTGTAGTCACATCCATCTGGGTGGCGAAGTGTATATGTTCTCCTGGACTCCAATACATATCTTATTATCAGGAGTCACTACACCACACTTACACTCGTCTCCTTGATCATGCTCCCTGCTTCATCACATCAAATGAACAAGTGCCTGGACAAAGAATATTGCTTCACTTCTAACTTTGCCCTTTCAGATAGTCTTCCTCATAATTCCTCAGATATTTTGTGGATGAAGGCATTACACCGGCAAGGTGGTACATTTTATGCACAAGACAGGGTTTAAGGGGCCCATATTCTACATTGTCCTAATAATTTATTAATAAACTTGTGTGCTACTATGCTTTTAAGACTGGTCCAAGTAAATTATCTCAGGTGTAATTAACTGCCCTGTGTAGTGCCCCGTTCAAAAAGCAGTTTGGCCTGCAATTTACAGTAACTATATATGACCAAATCCAATTTTTTTGCCTGTGCAGTAATTAACAAAGACCTTTTTGGTATTTAATGAAGTGATGATGACAAACATAAAGCAAACATAATAGCTTAAAAATAATGGAGACACATAGTTTTCTTTGGACACCTTCAGGATATGGTTTATATGAACTAGGGTGGTGGTGCCCAGCCTTGGTCCTGGAGTGCCCTGCCCTGCATGTTTTGCCCACTCTTAAACCCCACTTTACCCAAGACTTACATGTTAATTAGTTGATTAGTGCATCTGGTGTTTTTAGGTGCAAGTTTCATATTGTAAGCTTGCTCTTCAAAAATAAGAGAAAATTCATTTTTAAATGTCATTATGATTCTTCCCAAACCTATTTATGTATTCATCATTAATGATTTTAACAAGTTAAATATTGACTAGATATGTATGTATGTATGTACGTTGGATGTGTTGTCATTGAATAGTGTATCGTAATGCTTGCGTCGTGATACGTGTTATATTGTTATGTTGCTTATCTCTAGAGCAGGATGTGCTCCAGGACCAGGACTGGGAAACACCGGACTAGAGAGTGAAGATTTTAAACGTTTAAAACTGTTTACATGGTAAATCAAATTCTGTTTCAGTAGAGGACCCTTTAAATGCTTAACATAACTTTCCAAAAAAAAAACTAAGCCACTCCAAAATGATAACTTTAAAGAAGGCAAAAACATTCTGTAATCATAATGTAAGTTAATGTAAAAGTCATTTTTGACCATTTCTGTTACCGATAAATGTCATGAAAGTTTCATGCAATGCAGAGAGTGGCTGTTGTGTTCAAATGGTGTAGAAAATGAAAAAAGAAAAAATGGACTTGGATGATTTCAGTGTTTCCACTGCTAAAAGCAATCAACGGAATAACCCCCATTCCTACACCCCCACCCCCATCCTTCAAACAAAAGTACCTGCAACATTCAACAAAACAAGCCCAGGCCTGGTCGCCAAAACTGAAACGCTCACAATCATTGACAAAATGAAAGAACAAACAACAGTTGACAAAACAAACCCCTCTGCTTCTCAAGAAATCGGAATTTACCACAACACACCCACCCAAACACACACACTCAAAATCTTTAGATTCAACAGAAATCTTTGGACAACATATTTTACAAGTATATGCAAATCAAACATTCACAACTGCATTATTAATTTCACTGTAATCTATGCATGCATTCTGATACAACACACATATACATGTATAGCTCTTATCATCCAGTCATATGAATAGTGGATGCACTATGTACAACTTTCTTTGTATGTAAAAAGTCTGTACAGCCATGCCATGTGAAATTAGATCTTGTGTGCTATACACTGTCAATGCCTCAGTCTGCTTGCATTAGGGATTCAGCTTAATGCCACTATCAGTCTAATTGATGCACTCTCTTTCTGTCAAATTTAGGACGATTAATTGTTCACCAGCTCTGGCCTCATTATGATTGCCACCGGAGGTCTTCTGCGGATCTCAGCCAGACGCCAAGACTCTCTCCGTGCCAAAAACCGAGCAGAGAACAAGCGCAAGAGGAAAGCCAAGAAGAAGAGAAAGAATGAGGTGGTGGTGGTGAAGGGCAAACTGAAGCTTTGCTCCATTTCTGGCTTGGTCGCTGCAGTTGGTATTCTTGTACTGCTTGTTGGGATTGCCTTGGCTGTCTTAGGTTACTGGCCAAAAGAGAGCCCACTGTATCCAGGGCTACTGACAGCTAAGGGCTTACAGAATCCAGCGAGAACTGATGATAGCAGAGGACAATTCATTGAGTCAATGAATAGGACCACAGATGAGAAACTTGTTCATCTTCTTATCAGCTCAAATCATTCCAATGGAACAGCTGAGGAGTCACTAAAATTAGGTGCCTTTGCTGAGTTTTTGAAGAGACACTTGTATTCAGACAAACTAAAAGTGTTTGGACCTTTGATTATGGGCATTGGGATCTTCCTGTTTATTTGTGCCAATGCAGTGCTTCATGAAAACAGGGACAAAAAGACAAAAATCATAAACCTTAGGGACATTTACTCAACCGTCATTGATATTCACAGCTTGAGAACTAAGGACAATGCTTCACTCAATGGATTTGTGAACTATGCACAATCAAAAGAAATGGAAGGAAAAACAGGCTCGATATTTAGTGCTGCTATGCTAACAAAGGGCTCCTGGCCATCTCCAGGCTCTTTCAGACGGGAACAGGGCAACCTGTCTTCATCCAGAAGATCATCCAGTGACCAGCTGCAAGACTTAACTGTGGATAGGCATCCCTTCTCAGAAACAGTGTATAGCATCTACAGAGAGAAAGATAGAACCTCCAAATCAGTACCAGAGCCCAAGCAATGGGCGACAAGAACCATCATGACCTCAGTTAATGCTTTCACATTACCTATGGTCAAGCTCAGCCACCGGGCAGGAGAAAACAGGAGGGGTTCTGACAAAACCGGAGAGGTAAGAAGTGAATGTCTGGATGCGGATGCTATTCGCCGTCATCTGGAGTCTCTTGCAGCGTCAGGGAGCATTACCAAAGTCAAAGAGAGACCTGTTCAGACTCGCACTGTCCTTTCCCAGGACTCTGTGGAAGTTTACAAGAGCAGTGGCAGCCTGCAGGGCATGCCGCACATCTCTCTTCAGGGCTCCCAGGTGCAACTGCTCCCTGCTTCACCTGGCCCTAAAGTCACAGGCTCTCACCTTTCCCTCAGCGCCCTGTCAGACTACTCCAGGTCCATCGACTTAGGAATCTGCCCTTCCGCCCCCACAGACTGGCACACCGAGAGATCCAGACGACTCAGCTGCCCTCGATTGGAGGGCCTAAGCAGTGGGGGTTATACCAAACTTGAGGGTCTTGGAGGAGAGTCCTTTGAGTCCACAGATGTGGTAACTTTTAGTCGAGGGAGTTCCGCTGATGCTTTGTCCAAAGAACCCGTTTCAGAAACTCCACTAGTCCCGGAGGAGGGTGCCTCCGATGAACTTGCCGGTGGTATTATTAGACAGTACTCAAAGAAAGAAAAACTCATCATGATTTCCCAATCAGACAATACTTTGGAGGACTTGGAAATGGAGAGCTTGGAAATGTAAGTGAAGTAGTGGGTTGGATCAGTGCACTTGTATTAAGAGTTTAATAGGCACATGATGTACACAAGTCATTACAGCAATGGACATTTTTTCCTTTTGTCCTTAGAAATGAAAATTGATCTGTTGACTTACTGGGAGGAGCTCTTCTAAGCAACCACAATATAATTCATTCAGTAGGAAATAATTTACATGCCTTTCCGGATCAAGTTTGTCGTAACGAAACTTGCATCAGTGGGAAGAGGAAGTTAAAACATACTGACTTGGCAGGTCCAAAGACTCTGAAAGCACTCTTATAATTGCTGGGGCACAGCAAAAACTAGGGGAAGCCAGAAAGGCTTAGGTTTGAAATATGATAGCACAGGTGTGTCTCTACTAGGTTTAAAGTTTTATATCTACAGTAGAAATACAGTATATACATTGTTCCACCTGTGTGTTTGTCTTGTTAATTAATGGGGAGTTGCTGTCTCAGCGGCATGTATTTTATACTGTAGTGTCCTTGCACTTTTTTAATTAACCAGATTAACTGATTTTTTTTTTACGGTTTGACTTGATACATAGCAATATCTGATTTCAAACGTCAGTTGCCTGTGGGAGAAGCATTATGTTTGCATTTTGACCTGAAAAATATGTCTTGTTTTTATTACAATTGTTTGTTCCTGGTTTCTAAATGTCTTGCTTGTTTAGAAATTGCTGTAACGGCTTTTGCCCGAACAAAATCCATCCTTTAGCACAATGGCCTGCTCCTTTAATTATTATCAGAATCCATGAGCCTCGATTCAGTCCACCTTGCTTCCATTAAGCGTTTCTGGACGCAGAACAGTCCCGTGTGAGTGTGTTTTCTGTAACTGATTAAATGTGGGTAGTGCTGAATCATGCTAGCCTGAAGTACATGCTTACATCAGTGTTCCATGTATCAGAAACAATCAAATGCAAAATCATGATGACCATCATATGGTGCAGTCAGTTCTGAAATATAGAGTAAAATCCTACAACCGGTGTGCATGTAGTCTTTTCATTGTGATCATCCATGCAGTTTAGTGTTTGAATGCTGGGAAATTAAATACCACCACACTATAGGTCGGTTTAATCAGATGTTCCTCCAAGTAAGACAGTAAAACATATCTGAGCTCCTCTCCAATACTAAAGTATCATGGTCCAAAGGAGTTTCTGTTCTGTTACTTGGCCCTGTGTATTATAATGTTTTAAATGTGAACTACGGCATGATGACTGTCAAAACACACTTTGCTAATACAAATTTGATAACTTGTTTTTTATTACATATGCTTGCTTCACATTTCTCAGTATAGACTTGCATCTGCAGAGATGGAGCATGAGGCAGAGACTGTAACAAGAAGCTACTGAAAATGAAATCTGATTAGGGCAATGACTTCAGAGACTCTAATAGGCTCTCTTGACATGTCACTCCACAGCTGTGTTGCTTAGGCTAACTTTTATTTTCATAACAATGTCTGATGTGATTTAGTTAGTAGTTATTGAAACTCTTCTGACTTATTTCCTCCAAGAGGAATCCAACCAATGTTCAAAATATCTGCCTATTTCAATAGTTAAGATATAAACAAGTTCATTCAGAGTGGTTTGATGAGAAATGGTTTGTTGTAGAGAATCTAACCGACTCTTTACAGTGATGGTGAATGGAACCGGGGGTCAAGATGTCTACAACACAATTTTATCCAAAACAGTCAGTGAAATCAATACACAAAAAAATGTTATGTTCCTAAAATACTGGTAAATCAAGAAAAGATCATTTTACTTTGGCCATTTTGCCTCACAGTACCCTGCATGTACCTCTCTGTCATGAATGGAAAAGTACACTTTAGGGAAAAACCTTATCTCAAAGCGCTGTGTATTTGTAGCCATGTATTCATGTATTAACCTTTTGTGAGGGAGCCTGTAGGGGCACTAAATGCTTGAGAAGTCTGGTTCCTATCACCACCACTGTGAACATTTCTGATTATATATGTTTCTCTAGCACAGTGCTTTTCATATTAAACCCCTCTGAACCACTGAAGTTGCATCTGAACCACTGATTAGAAATTGTGAAAAATCTGAAGTTTTCTTTCGGCGTCGTTGTTGCAGTCATTTTGTTTTAAACACTTACAGTTTAGTCTGAACTTCATCACCAGCATCAGCAGTTTTGATCTAATGCTACTCTTCACTTGCGCTCCCCTGGGAAGGGAATGCAAAAGTAATAGCAGAGCAATAAATAAATGAAAAGAAACTGTCTTTTTCAGCCTCTGTTTCTAATTCACAAGCTGTAAAGTGGCACAATAAAGTGATTTTTCGCCTGAATGGTTTGAAAATATTTTTGAACTGCAGTGTATTGCTAAGGTGGGCCTATCTGACCACGGTTTCTTCCTGCAGGAAAGGGAAGGTAAAGTGCTATTCTCTGTGTCATATTTACTGCCTCCTAGAAAATGTGCATTTGAGTAGAGTGACTCAGTTCAGCAGAGCTGACATCTTGAAGTAATTATTTTGTTTAAATTATGTTCCAATTACTATTGTTCCTCTAAAACCACTAGACCATACAGCTCTAGTCCAAATGATGCTGTTATTCTGGTTGTACCTTTTCTTCAGGTGTCCATCTTCCAGCAAAAACAAAATTTGATCATCAGGCATTCAAGTCTCAGTGGTCTCACTACCATCCTAATGATGTTATATAGTGTATAACTTACCAAACTAACTGGTGGGAAAACTAACAGAGTGGTCGTGTCTCAGCCAGGGGTCCAGATTCGCTTGCAGCTCACATAAACAGAACGTGCAAACACAGCTTCAGCCATCGTTAGGGCCCAGAGTGGTTTATTCACTGTAAAAATTGCTTTTCATTCCAAGACAAATGTTTGGTCTTCAGTTTCAGCAATTTCTTGTTAAAACAGCTCCGGAAAAAAATAAGAGACCACTGCAAAAATGTTGAGTTTTTCAGGATTTTATCTTTTATAGGTGAACAGCAGGTATTGAGCTGAACAGCTTTGCCTCAGTTTTTAAGAACTGCTGACAATATTTCACCTAATTTCCAAATAAAAATATTATTCTATAAAAATATAGGAAATGACAAAACATCAAAATAAGAGAAATGATGCAGTGCTTACAGAACTCGAATAATTCAAAGAAAACAAATCTCTTGTTCACTCTTAAACAAAATGGCAATAATGACCTTTGACTAACTTCTAGTAATGTTTTTCCCTCCAGAGAGTGTTGATTACAGCAGTGTTTTTATACTTTTCCTCATTAAATAAGATGTGATTCAGGTGATCAGTAATCAGTC
>JBBPCY010000018.1:4098980-4119962 GCA_037974405.1 Brachyalestes nurse
TTGTTTTGTTTAATTGTCGTGTTGACTGTTAATGTTACAGAGAACTTTTAATAAAAGTTGCTCAGTGTTGCACACCCCTGTTCCTCCACTACCTATGTGATGACGTCATCAATCGACTAGTCGACTCGACTTTGCTGAGCGACTAGTAGACTTGTCGTTAATGCCCTTATATATATATATATATGTGTGTGTGTGCGTGTGCAGTATATATCTTGTAGAAGCTGTTACAGCTGCTGTGGGAGACCAACTGTATTTGAATGCAATGTCATTAAAGTCCCTGTTGGTGTAATGGGAAGGCGCCCCAATGCAATACGTATAAATATACATACAGGGGTACATTCGCCTTTTCAGCAAAAATTTCTTTGTTCACTCTGTAGCTGAAAGTGTTCCTCCTCCTCTCAGTGACAGTCTGTGACGTCAGGCCGGGTCAGGGAAGTATGAGGCTCCGGCCGGACTTGAGCATGTCGGGCTCCTCTCCGCCTCTCCCCGGACTCTGACTGCTCTCTCCCGCTGCGTTCTGCTCTCGGGCTATGGAGGCCGCCATTAACCGCAGAACCGCTTAGAGAACCAGCCGGGCGACAGATGAGCGTGACTCTTTAAGGATATTCCTGTAAGTACTGTGCCTCGGAGCCCCAGGGGGAGAGGGACCCGCAGTCCGGGCGGGGTAAACTCCGGGCCGCTTCTCCTCCACCGGGACTCTAGCAGTCAAATAACGCACCTAGACCTCAAGAGTCGTTCACATCTTTACCGACACAAAGCCCTTATTCTTCCTTTTCACTCATCATAAAGTGTCTGTTATTAAAACGAGTTATAATCTTTGTTGAACATGGTGTTACTGGCTGGCTTTAACAATACGGTCCTGGCAAACTCCTCTAGTATCGATTACACTACAACGCCTCTGAAACAGTTATCTCTGAAACGTGTCACTGAATCAATTTACAACCAACAGAAAGTGCAGTAGGGGCTTATTTATTTCAAAAATCGACCAACAGTGTTGGCTAAAGTACCTAGCCTGCTGTCACTGTGGCTGATAGCCCGGTGGCTAACGTTAGCTAGTCGTGTTGAGCTATACTCGACACAATTTGGATACAAATATTCAGTATTACAGTGGCTAATTGTTATTTTTAATCACGACGTGGCTTTTTAGTCTGTATGAATCAGGTAAATGTGGACGAAGGAGCAGTATTTGTCTTTTGTTTTGTGTGGAGCTGGGATGCTAACGGTTGCTAGCTCGCTGGGGAAGCTGCTGCTAGTTTGTTAGCTTAGCTTAGCTTTGCTGTGCAGTCGTTGAATTGTTTAACTTCTTTTTAACAGTTTTAGCGAGCCGGGTCAGGTTGAAAAGATTGTCAGGGTGACTTTAGGAAAGACGTTTGCCAGAGCCTGGGCAGAGCTGCTGTAAGGTTCCACCATGTCGGGTCTGGGTTAGCCTAGCCTATTAGCCTGCCTCGTCATTGCTGGCAAGACTGGTTTCCAGCCGTTGCAGCACAAACCCGTATTGATCTCTCAGCAAGCTTTTGTACATGATGTCCTCTATTTCACTTCATGATCAGCAGTATGTTGAAGTACCAGAGTATGACAGGACTGAGTAGATGGCACAGTGTGGTTAGAGCAGGGAGAGTGATCTGGACACCTTAACTACAGTGAATTCGGGCCATTATTTGGTCGCTCCATCACAGCGAACATTAACATTTTCATAAAATAAACGGTTAGAATAATGATATTTTATGAATGTATAGCAACATCCATAATGTTAAAGGGCTTTTTATTGTCCTAACAGGTTATTATTAATCAGGGTATACCAACAACCATAATGTTAAAGGGCATTTCATTATCCTATCAGGTTGTTATAAATGCATACCAGTATCCATAACGTTAAAGGGAATACCATTGTCCTAACAGGTTATTATTAATATAAACCAATATTCGTCAGTTGCTGGAGCTTAAAGAGGAAAATTCCACTGAATTTTCAGAAAACAATTAAAAGGCGATAATAAAATAAATTTTTGCCAGAGGGGTGCATGCAAAACAGTTGCTTTGTTAGATTTCCCACTGTTTTGACCTGGTGGTTAGAACTGCCAGTGGCAATATTGAGGTACCCTTGAGCAAGGTATTGTCCCCACACACTGCTTCCTGGGTGCTGGGTCACTGTCTGCCCACTGGTGAATGGGTTAAGAGAAAATTTCACACCGTGTGCTCTCGTATGACAAATGGACACTTTACACTTCACACATATTTCAGTTGTAGACATTGTAACCCCTGGTTCCGGTCATCACTAATGTGGTCCAAGTCAGTTAGTTTCTCTACACAGAACCATTTCACATCAGAAATTTCTGAATAAAGTTATTGAGTTATGCAGATTTTTGTAATGAAGCAATTTCCAATTAAATCATGGTAAGGGAAGCATAGTTTTTCACTTCCTTTTTTTGTTTGCAGACCAGCTTTTTTGCATCCTGATAGTGATTTGAACACAGATCAGAGCTCCCTTACTAGGGCCTCCTTTCATTCAGACTGTTAGCTGAACATTCCCCATGTCCGTGATGTTTTTGTGCCAAGACACTAGAGCAGGTCAGGCCTAAAATAATGACATGTGTACTGGAGCCACTGAGTCACTGAAGGCTGGATCCTAGTGCATTGACTGCAATATCATGTATGTTTTTGCTCTGACATTTTGTTTGCATTTCTTTTCACAGTGTAACTTCTGTCTTCCTGTAATTTTTTTATAAGAGAAACTGCAGTTAATCAGAACAGCTCACTTAATCCATGTTGCATTTATTAATGTTTGCAGTGAAATCCAGTTCTAACTCAACTTTCAGAAATATATAGGGATAACAGAGTAAAGCTGATTTTGCCTGAAAAAGAACACTGTAATTTTTAAACAATTCACAAATGTTTTATTTGTTGTTGTCGCCTCCTCCCCTCCCTTTTGCAGCTTGCCAGATCTAGCGGAGGCTTGTGTGCCGGTTAATGCATAGAGTAAAAAGGGTGAAACTTGAAGACGAAACCGAAGGAAGTTGGAAAAGGTATTCCCAAATCTTTAAGAAGAATGTGTAATGCTTGCAGCTTTACATTGTATGGTGCCTGATGTAGTTCCAGTGTGTTAATAGTTTACTAATATGTCGTTCCTGTGCTTAGTTTAGCAGCTGTCAAGATGACTGCAGTAGAGGACCTTTCAGACAGCACAGAAGTGGTGGAGATGGAAGACGTTCCGTCCCAGTTCTTTGTGGAGAAACACTCGTGGGATGGGTTGCGTGAAATCATCCATGGGAGTCGGAAATACTCCGGAATGATCATCAATAAGGCACCACACGACTTCCAGTTTGTACAGAAACATGACGATTCAGGCCCTCATTCTCATCGCCTGTACTACCTTGGTAATATTTCTCCGCTTGTAAAGAGCACTCAGAAAATGTTCTTGTAGAATCCATTCAAATATTAATTCTAAAGTAACTCAGTTACAGTTTGTTACAACCTTAATTGTTGTATCAAAATTGAATTAATTTTAATTTTCTGGTTGCTGGGTTTTTACAGTATGCTATATTTTGCCTGATGAAAAGCGTTAGGATTAGTGTCTCAGCCTACATGGCCATGTGCCAACTATTGCTGTTACTGTTGCTTTAGCGTTTTGTTTTTTCCTCTAAGGTATGCCCTATGGAAGCAGGGAGAACTCATTACTGTACTCAGAAATTCCAAAGAAGATCAGGAAAGAAGCCCTTCTGGTCTTGTCCTGGAAGCAGATGTTGGATCACTTTCAGGTAGTCTTACGTCCTTAATTGACTTAATGTACACATTAGGGCTGAGCAATTAATCAAAATCGTATCGAAATCGCAATGTGAATATGCGCAATTTCTAACTCGCCTTACAGCAAGATTTTTTCTGTGCTCCTGACTTTTCCCCCGGTATGCTATTTGAACCAAACACAACGCAGCACACCTAAACAGAGCGCGAGAACAAGAGCTTAACGACAACTAGGCTGCAGAAACAGGGATGATGAGTTCAGCACAGGAGGACTTAGTGCTCAAAAAAAGTAAACATCAGTGGTGTGGGATTACTTTGGCTACAGGAAAGATGATGTATCACAGAGCCAAGTAATTTGTAAGACCTGTCAGTCTGTCGTTGCGGCAAAACAGGGTATAACAACAAACCAATTGAAACACCTGTGGCAGCGTCACGAAGAGGTCTATGACTTATGCATGGCAAAAAAATTGGCCTTATGTCTGTTTTAGAGACATGTTACAGGTCATTGATAAAGCTCCATTTGTTTTTCTTTGGGGAAAAATCTTTCATATTCACACTATAAAACATGTCTGTGTATGGCAAAATCGTGATTAAAAACAAAATCGCAATATTGTTTAAAAAAATCGTGATAGGTTTCTTTTGTCCATATCGCACAGCCCTAGTACACATTATGCTATGAAGGAATGAGAACTTTGAAAAGATGTGCTTGCACATACCACAGTTCACATTTGTGTAGGCAAATTATTTCTAACTTCTGTGCTTGAATGCTTGCCATGTGATTGTGATACAAATACATGTAGTAGCTTGAAACTAATATGCTTTTGTCATAACCTGTTTTCATTATTAGTCATTGGCCTTGATTGGTTCAGAATATGGTTTACATTGGCTTTGTATTTGGAACACACATTTGTTTTTCAGTTTTGGTAGTTTGACTCTCTTGCTGTTGAATAGATGATAACTCTGATCTAATCATAGTAGTTTTTTGTAATTGAATGATTTATTTTGAGCCCAACTGGGCTCAATATTGTAGCGGGTTGAATATTGTAGCGTAATACTAAAAAAGTACTTACATTTTCTAGCAATAAGTAACAATTTAACCAAAGAATTTAACTACTTACTGGCTTGCCCTTTAAAAGAGAGATTCGCAAAAAAATTTCCCTTTAGTTCACTATATTCATATACTAAAGTGCAATACTGACAAAGCATACCTCAGACAATTTTTTTTTGTTGTATTTGCCAAATTGTCATTTTAAGGAAAGTAATTTCCACAATTCACAGTATCTGAAAGTGACCCTACAGCTCAGTAATACAGATTGTTTCAAACGTCAAGTACAGCATTTGGTGTGATGACTTCTGCTATAGCAGCAATGTCATGGATTTGCTGTCCTATGATATTTTTTTTTCCAAACTGAAGGGCTGAATTTAATGGCGTGACCTACACAAGGAACAGTAAATAACAATAACTGGCCTCCACTGTCTTTCTTCAGGCAACTCCTCATCACGGTGTGTATTCTCGGGAGGAAGAACTCCTTCGTGAGAGAAAGCGCCTCGGCGTGTTTGGTATCACGTCCTATGACTATCATGCGCGAAGCGGCCTTTTCCTCTTCCAAGCTAGTAACAGCCTTTTCTATTGCCATGATGGCGGGCATAATGGTTTCATTGTGAGTCAACAAGATTTTTTTTTTTCCAACCCAAACCCCCCTAACCAGTTTTACCTTAAAAAATGGCCTTCCTCATGTTATTACAGCATACACTGTTGAAATGTTTCATGAAAAATATGTACTGTTTAGCAGGCTGCACCCATGAAGCCAGTGGAGATTAAAACGCAGTGCTCAGGGATTCGCATGGACCCCAAGATTTGTCCCGGTGACCCCAACTTCATAGCCTTCATTAACAACAACGACCTGTGGGTCACAAACATTGAAACCGGAGAGGAGCGAAGGTTGACCTTCTGTCATAAAGGTGAGCTGGATCTCGTGGCTCAGATACGCAAGTGCTGTTATGCACTCCTTTATGAAATCATCCAAATGTGACAAGCATGAGTGAAATGCAAATGAAGTTCCTAATGGAAACAAGAGTGATTTGAATTGAGCATGAGTGTGATTTTGCACGTATCGATGACCAGAACTATGCCTGGTACGAGTCATTATATTGATGTTATCAGTCCTTATGAAGTGTGTTTGTCTTTTTATTGCAGGCTTGAATAACGTAAAGGATGACCCAAAGTCAGCTGGCGTTGCAACCTTTGTGATCCAGGAGGAATTTGATCGATTCACTGGCTATTGGTGGTGTCCAGCTGTTTCTGAAGGTTGGTATAACTCACAGATTTAAATGTCATGTGACCAGAGCAAGCTTCTATGTGCTGAATGTTAACAAAAGGACACACATACAGATGTTAAGTATACTTGTGTGTTCAGTGGTGATTCATGGTTTGTTTGGGTTTTTTTGGGGGGGGGGGGGTTCTGCTGGTTTAAGCCTGCATGAACTTATTTGCTGTTACACACTGAACGTGAACATGGTTGGAAGTGAATGCTGACTGTTGCTTGCTGGGGTGGGGCTGTAAGCCCCAAAGAGTCTTTCTCTTATTGTCTAAGATCAGATCCTGTTTTTCTACCCAGCATGGCTTTTTATAAATGACTAAAGTTTAATGCTAGCCTTGAAAGTTTGATTTACCAGGTCCAGTATGGATGTCCCATTTCTCATGAACTGAGACACATCTTCCGTATTATTATCCACTGCCTTTTTCACCACATGTCTATGAGCTGCTCATTAAATCCTCAATTTTCTACTGTAGATGCTGATGGGGGCAAGACTCTGCAGCTGTTGTATGAAGAAGTGGATGAGTCAGAGGTAGAGATCATTCATGTCCCTTCACCAGCCCTGGAGGAGCGCAAGGCAGATGTATATAGATACCCACGCACTGGTAATAGGCTTGACATTCATGTTCAAAATAACAAAGAATGCAAACTAAATGTCTTATTTGGAATGCTCTTGTGCATAGATGTATGCGGTCTGTATGTAACTGGGCAGTGATGCAGTAATTATTTTTTTACCCCCTTGAAAGTATGAGGTTAAAGCGCTTTAATTTGAGGATATTTACACCATTGTGGGGGACCCCATTTTAAATGACCAGACATTATTGATTTGTGTCTGTTGCTGCAGTTTCTTAGCATCAGCATCAGTGAATTGTTGATGCTAATAAAGCAGAAAATCTTGAGCATGAAAGGTACAGTCAGATACAAAAGATTAAGCACCCTGGTCAAATGACATTTTGTTGGTATTATTCTTAGAATACACTCTGCATGAAGCCTCTATACATCATCTGTACTGAATGTTTTTTTTTTTTTACAACATGTGCAACATAAAATGTGTGCTATTGTGGTACATTTGATATTTTATGTTTTATTCCCCCCCACCTTTCAATAATTAAACTCATCAAATACGAGTCTTTACAGTAAAATTAGAACATGCCTGTCGAGACTTATTTTCACAACCCACAAATCATGTAATTTGACCAGGGTTGTTAAACTTCACATCACTGTGTTGCCAAAAAATAGTGTCTCACTTTTCAACTATTCGATACATTTTAGAAATTCACTGTTTAACAACAGCAAAATAGCAAAAGACTTGTAAGACCACAGTGGTGGATGACTGAAGAATACTTGGTCATGCAGAAAAATGGTTGAACAGATTGAGACCATTATCCAGCAAACAGCTACCATGTGGAGAACACATTAGCATGACCTCAAGGAGTTTACCATGAGGTGCGAATAGCAAATCTCAGTAAGGCCAGGTGACTGGTTGCTAAAACATGCTTAAGAGAGGCTCGTACACAGCTTTATAGACTAGAGTTATAGACTTCCTTGTAGCAGAGTGATGGAATGAAGAAAAATGCAGAACAGAAAATGGCATCCTCATATTTCAGATCATTACTCAACCAGATCATTTATCAACCCATGTTGTATAAAAATCCATCATGAAACAGCAGTTGCGACTAGTATTACTGGTAGTTATACCACAGTCAGATCTGGGCAATATGACAGTGTTTATTGTTGTAATGAATTACATCATTGTTTGTTTGTCTGAGCATGTTATCATCAGTACGTGAAGAACACCGATCATGTTTCCTTACGAAGTGAGCATAATTAGGACCTTTTAGTTCGATTTATCGAAGCACAATGTGTAGATGTCAATTAAATATATATTGTGACATGTTGTGCATCATTCAGAGATTCTGTACTCTGTTGTACCCTACTTGGGAGTGACTGTTTTCTGTTTTTAGGCAGTAAAAACCCACAAATCAGTCTGAAACTGGTGGAGATTCGAACTGACGAGGATGGTGAGGTGAGTCAATGCTCTCTATCATAAAGTTTTAGTTTTGCATGTTCTAGTTAGGTCTTGAAGTGGAACAAATTGGATTTTGAGTTCATTCAAATCAATTTTAAAAGCTGTTTTTTGTGTTAACTTCACTTTGTGTTAACTTCACATCTTCATTTCTTTTGTCTGTGTGCAGATTGTAAGCACACAGAACAAGGAGCTTGTTCTGCCTTTTAAAACACTGTTCCCCGGTGTTGAGTACATCGCACGAGCTGGCTGGACAAAAGACGGAAAATAGTATGTTTGCTAGTCAACTTACTTTGTCATGTGCTTATTATCCTGTCATATTATTATCTTGTTATAAACGGGGCAGCTCTCTCATCAGTTAATTGAAGTTACTTGATATATGACTAGAAGAGATTTCTTTCTCTCTCACCAGCGCATGGGCAGTGTTACTGGACCGCAGTCAGCAGAAGCTGCAGCTGGTTCTCTTACCCCCTGCCCTGTTCCTCAGGGTGGGCATAGAAGACCCACTGTGGGAGGAGCATGTGGCAGCCATGTCTGAGGGAGTGCAGCCTTTTGTCATTTATGAGGAGGTGACGGACATCTGGATCAACGTAAGGGCACTTATTTAGTTAATTGATCATTCAGTTAGCTTTTTTATTGGTTTCAGTAACTGTAAAGGAAAAGAAGGATTGTGAATTCTGTGAACTCTAAAAAAAAAAAAAAAAAACTACCATGTATTATTACCATCTGTTGTGCCCACTTATTTATTCAGCTGTCTGGTCCCCTGCAAAATTGGCACATTAATTTCCTCTGTGCTACCTGGCAAGTGCCATATGCCAACAGACTGCTTCTGTGACAAGTCACTTTACTTCAAATGAGTGGTGCAGCCAGAAAAATCATGTGACTGAGTTACAGGCTACTCTGAATAGGCCACGCTGTGGTGTAGCTGCCTGCTGTATTTAAAATACATCAGGAATTTGTGATGTTAAGTTTCTATTTATATGATTGGAACATTTGTGACTCATGTGAAATGTACTCTTTTTGCCAACAGGTCCATGATATATTCTACCCTTTCATTCAAACGAATAATGATGAAATCACCTTCCTGTGGGTAAATGAATCAAAAACAGGCTTCTGCCATTTGTACAAAATCACAAGCCTTCTACAGCCAGGTTGCCCCCAGTGGACTAGAGACTACGCTCCCTCTGAAGGTAAGAGAGAGATATAATGAGATGTTTGTTTAGATCAGTTCCATTCCAAAAGTGTTATACATCATGACTTTTTATTTTCTAGATGATTTCAAATGTCCAATAAAGGAGGAGGTGACCGTAACCAGTGGCGAGTGGGAGGTGCTAGCTAGACATGGGTCAAAGGTGAGTTGCATGCCGTCAGATGCCCTGTGAACATGTGGTTAACTGTCCTGTTTATTTTGTCGCTTTGTCTGGCTTTGCAGATCTGGGTAAATGAAGACACGAAGCTTGTGTATTTCCAAGGCACAAAAGATACGCCCTTGGAACATCATTTATACGTGGCGGGCTATGAATCTCCAGGAGACATCGTCCGCTTGACTAAGCCAGGATTTTCTCACAGCTGCTCTGTTAGCCAGGTCTGTGTGTGGCTTGTTTTTTATGTTATTTTGAGTCTAGTGTGTGAGGAACTTTGAGAAGGTTCAGGCTTGTTGCAAGTGGTTGTGGATATAGTGTAGTTGAAGCTGCTCCAGTGACCAGGATGCTGGTTATACTTTAGAGGGTTCATTCCTCTAACATCTGAGACAGCTCTAATGTATAGCGTCTACCAACTCCTCCTTGTTTTGACATACAAATAGGGAGAAACAATGTTGTGAACAGTGTAATACAGTATTTTTTGTTTGTTTAGCTTGGACGCTAAACCAAAGCCATTATTGTGACACAGCAGCGTTGTTTAATTGCCTGCAGACATGCCCTTTGTTTAATAGGCAAGTGCTTTTGACTTGACTTGAGATAATGTTTAATTTTACCATAAGCATAGAAAGGGTTCATTCGCTGAAGTCAGGTGCTCAGCCTATGACATGCAAAAATAGGTAAGATCAAATAATGTTTTCACGATTCAGGAATATTTTCCTTGTCCCTGTTTATACTGCAGAATTTCGACATGTTCATCAGCCATTACAGCAACGTGAGCACTCCTCCCTGCGTTCACGTCTACAAGCTGGTTGGTTCCGACAGCGACCCTTTGCACAAAGAGCCAGAGTTCTGGGCCAGCATGATGGAGGCAGCAGGTAAAACATTTGTGACTATGGGGGGTGAAAGGAACAAAACATTTTCTAACCGAATAAGCATTGTTCTTAAGTCAAATGGAGCATTACTCACTTAGTAGCACAAATCAGGCCAAGATTGGAAATTAACTTTGTTTAACCCATGTTGTTTATTTTTGTATTTGATTGTATAATGTAGCTGTGTGGTGTTGATTTTTTTTTCTTTTCAGGTTGCCCAGCAGATTATGTTCCCCCAGAGATATTTAGTTTCCCTGCAAAGTCTGGCTTTGAGCTGTATGGAATGTTGTACAAACCACACAACTTGAAACCGGGCAAAAAACACCCAGCAATCCTTTTTGTGTATGGAGGTCCACAGGTTGGTTGGTTCTTAGAATTATGCTGTTAAATTAGTACCAACTAGAACGACTAATAAATTATGATCAAGATTGTATGTGATGGTATGTAAAGAAAATGTTGTCTAATAGACATCAAGTGTATTATACTTGAAAATAAAGTAGTTTATATGTAAACTGGTAAGTATCAACACATTTGCAATGCATTTTTAAAAGATTCAAACTGAATCTAAAGAATTTTTTTCCATCTGTACAATTAAAAACAAGAACTGACCCGAATGGGAAACCAACATATTCTAGGTCATTTTGCTGGACCCAAGTTTCCCTTACTGGAAAAACACCAAGTTTTCACACATGGTCCATTTCAGCCTTTTAAGGAAACTTAGCTTGATTAGTCAGCAATTTTTTCTATATATGTGAACACAGCAAATAAACTCAGACCCATCTGAAATGAACCAAACTGGGACCACATTGGGAAGTGGTCTCGGTCCGGTTCAGTTTAAGTCCGCAGCATGGTTCGATTAACTCGCGTGTTATGAACACAATGCGCTCCGGGTTTGCTTCAACAGTTTTTGCCCTATTGCCTTGCCATAGGTAGGTCATGTGGTACAGCCCCAGGAAACTGACAATAAACAAATAAACTAATGAATACAAACGAATAAATGATGATGATAAAAAAATAAAACCAAGTAAATAAGAGACCTAGAGATTCTTGTCAAGATCAAATTTCTCTACCAAGTTGCACATCCTCAAAGCATTCTTACTCTCCATCAGTTGAACAATAGTTAACATATATCTTTGTGGAAAATGTAGAAGTTCGGTAGAGCTTTTAACCATCTACTCTTAGGGATCCCAAGCATGGGGAACATAAACGGACAGCGGTGGCAGGTTGGATGAGGAACTAAAGTATGAACAGAAAAAGAACTGAGGCCCCATCTGAGCTGAAGTGGACCAGAAAGAGAACTGAGTGTCCTTTCAAATGAACTCACTGTTTACTTTCTCTTGGTCCACTTTTTGGACCACTTCTAGAGGACTGAGTTCGGTTCCTTTAAAGAGGGCCATATGTGAAAACGCCCTATATGAAGCAGTTAAATGGAAAAAAATGCTTCTAATTGATTTTAGAAAAAAAAATATATATATACATATTCTTTGATCTCAATTATGAGGTGATGTTTTTTTTCATATAAACATGATGCATGTTTTTTTCCAGGTGCAGTTAGTGAACAACTCCTACAAAGGAGTGAAGTATTTGCGTCTGAACACACTAGCGTCACTAGGTTATGCAGTGGTTGTCATCGATGGAAGAGGCTCATGTCAAAGGGGTCTGAAGTTTGAGGGGGCTCTTAAAAACAAAATGGTATGTTAGATTGGCTGTAACTATAAGTGAAATCAAATATTTGCATTACTAAATGATGGCAAGAAACTCTTGTATATTCACTCTGTTACATGCTGTGTGTCCTCTGCCTTCAGGGCCAGGTGGAGATTGAGGACCAAGTGGAGGGTCTTCAGTATGTGGCTGACAAGTACAAGTTTATAGACTTAAGTCGTGTGGCCATTCATGGCTGGTCATATGGAGGATTCCTCTCCCTCATGGGCCTCATTCATCGGCCTAACGTGTTCAAGGTGAGCTTCACATCTGGAGCTCCTTTCAGAGTTCCCACTAACAATTATTAAAGCACCACTTCACAAAGAAGTGCTCTTTCTTATAGTGGTTCAGTATACTAAAATATGCTATGATTACATTTGCAACAGTTGCAGCTGTGAATAAAGTATCTAACTATCTATCTATCTGTAGTTTGTGTGAGCTAACAGTATAGTTAGATGAATTGTGAAAGTAAAAGTAAACATTAATTTTCTGTTGAACATAATCTTCTAATTTAATATTCTATATAGTTTGTGGATCTGTTAACCTGTTGGTTAAATTAGTACTATGCTGCAGTAGGTGCTAGTAGCATCTTGTCATGGCAGTTAAAAGCTCCACACACCATAGTACCGGTTTGTTTTCTGCTTCACTCACAGAAGTAGAGGACAGAAACTGAAATCTGCCAATTGGAGTTAGTAAGCTGGCCACTAGCATTACTGCCATGCTAGTGGCCATCTTACTGATTGAGTCCTGATTGGTGGATAAGCTAAAGTAGGTTGCACTCACTGATGTTATGAATGGACAAAAGGCATTGTTAAAATATTTTATATTGAGTGAAGTCCGGCTACCATAGAAGTCCGGCAGGGGGCGCTACTCATGAGAATGACAGTAAAGCGGGCCGAAAACACCAGGCGAAGAAGAAACAACATGAGAGCAGCAGAGACTTAAATTTGTGTTTACATTGATTTTGCACAGTGTCACTGTTAAAAAGACATTTAAAGGTCCCATTACATGAACATTTCACTTTGTGAGATTTTCTAACGTTAATACGAGTTCCCCTAGCCTAGTTTACCAAGTTTCCTCTTAGAATGTGGCTGTAACATGCAGCTAACAGCCCAGTTAGCAGGCTACTTTCGCAAATGTAAAGGTAGATGGCATCAGGTATGTGTGTGAATGGTGAGTGAATACACACATTAACTCGAGTGTTGTACTTGTGTGTTATTTGGTCAACCGTGCTGCTGTTAGTCTACTAGCAATGGCTATACACTGTAAACATTAGCTCATGGTACCGCAAGCTGGCCCCGTCCCCACCCTCCACCTTCCACCTTGCCTCTTGCCTTTCTCCTGCTCTTTATCATTTAAAGCTACAGACGCAGAAACTGCACGTCCCAGGGAAATCTCATTGTGGGACTGGCGCGAAGTGGCTGTAATTCTGCACCAAGGCTGAATTTCGGAAAGAGACTTCAGATACAGTATTAGGGGACCACTAAGGCCTATATAAAAGCATAAAAAAAATCAGCAGATCATGGGCCTTTAAAAGCAGTTGATTCTTAAACGACTGTATTTCAGTATCGTATCGTGAGGTACCCTGAGGTTCCCAGCCGTAGTCATGAGATTTGTCATTTTCACATGCCTGATTAGCTGGAACAGACAAAAACAAATGCACAAAATGTTTTATTTTTAAAAAATCCAACCAAATCTATTATAAGAATAAGACAGTCAGTGTTCTTTAAAGGGCCCGTAGCATAGAAAACCAAATGTTTCTTTTTTTTTTTTATTAGGTTTGCTTTAAACAATGCTTTAAAAAAAGTTTCACACCTCATGCCATACAGTCCATATATATATAAAGTAAGTTTTAAATTCCTTATTGTGGTGTCATTTATCCACCTATTCAGCCTACAACAATTAAGCCCCACCCAGTCCTGCTGAAGTTTCAACTTTTATACAATGATGCAGTATGACATTAGCTGTCTCTGGCTTTCTCTCGAAAGCAGCACAGCTTCTGACTTCACACTTTCTGGCTTACATGCCAAGGCCGGCCCAGCCATCATCAGCCAACAAAGCACATGAGAACTCCTGCTGGGAATTACACAACTTGTGGCAACTGTGTGTGTGTTTTTGCCTGAGTGTTTTGATGTGAAATCACATGGCTGTGCTGTGGTTTATTTTAGAAAATGGTGAAAACAACCATGTAATCATAGCTGTTGGAATTTTGGATTATTGTTTTAATAATTGAATACTATATATTTAACCTTTTAGCTGCATTTGTATGTTGGTGGTCGACATATGGTGGTAAAAATTACACAGAATATTCCACTGACTATACCACTACTTTCCCTGCCTTCATTTGATAAGCAGCGACTTTCACCTTTGAGCGAGAGAAGAGTAATCAAGCTCCACTCTTGCTTCAGATCTGAAAAATCTACAGATGTCTCTGTCATCCTCCCACTGTGAGAAGACAACTCAACACAGCGGGCCTGAAAGGACGTGTAACTGTTTAAGAAGCCGTTCTTGAGAAAAGGAAATAAACAAAAAAAGAAGAACATCCACACTAGAACACACTAGAACTGTACATCGAGCAATGTCTTCTGGAGTGTAAATGTCTAATTGGGTAATTAATTAGGTAATTAACTTTGAATGACCTAGTTTTCACTAGAAACAAGCGAAAGGCTGGTCTCTGGTCTTTTGCACAGTACTGTATGAAATATATCAGCTACTTACTAATCTAGTGGAAAGTTCCCTTCCTCTCTCACTCTTCCTCTATGCTTTTCTCTCTTTGAGTTGTTGGGCAATGAGGACAATAGCAGGCACCCTCTCATGCAAATGTGAAAGAGCAGATCTGCCCTGAGGGTGAATAGACTGAGCTAAGACAGCTTATCTATATGTTTAACTGGGGGTGTGGGTTTTGTTAGCTTTTAGTTTGTCAGCCCTGAACAATGCAGACATGCTGAAATGAGCTTCGGTGCCACACTTCTCTGGGTGACATCATGTGCTATGGCAGTTTCCTCTTTTATGCCATTCCTCTGGGAGACCACTGAGATTACCATGCACTGAGACGGCGCCTGCAAATGTGCACAGACACTGGTCCACCTTCTTCTAAATACCCATCTAGTTCGCTCCAGAAGTCGAAAGCTTTTATCCATCAACAGAAAAATTCTACCACATTCTACCGTTTTTTCACCAATGTAACATTGTAAAAGACGGGATTAAAATCATAGGGCCCATAAAATTGCAAACCAAATTTTTCCCACTTTCTTGAAGTGCTTGATGCAGAACGTAAACACTGTTAAAGTTTTAAAAGATACTATTCACTCTAGGTGCCAAGGACCGAAAGCACTATATAGAACATCATATAGAATGCACATTAAATAGAACAATCTATTAAGCCTTCAAATGTTCAGACTAAATTACACTGAGCTTAACAAGAAGTGTATGTTGTTGTTTTGAGGTACAACAGTGGTAGCCAATCAGAACCCAGATTATTTATATACGTCAGTCTTAAAGGCTGATGAAGAGAGGTTGAGAAAAGGTCGTGTAAAAATTATGACTGCTCTTGGCACCTAAAAACACAAAAAGTGTCATAAGTGAAACCCATGGGGAAAAATAAAATGTAAAAAATGCAGGAGTTTAATGGTGCAACACTGTGGATGCAGTGAAACCAGTGCAGGGTCCCAAATTAAACTGACTTTCTGGTAATATTAAACAATGGTTTCCAGTCCCAGTACTGGGGAACTGCACTGGCAATGATATACAACCGTGGTTTTCAGTCACTTCTGGAACATTGCAACTGATGGTATAAAACCATGGTTTTAGGTCAGTTCTGAGACACTGCAATGGCACTGATGGTATAAAACCGTGGTTTTCGGGCAGTTCTGGGACACTGCAATGGCACTGATGGTACAAAACAGTGTTTGCATTATTCAACAATCCCCTGTTCTGCACCGCTTTAATGTACAGCACATTCAGTGCTGTACATTCAGTTCATGAATGGCTTGATAACAACTGATAAATAGTTGACTTAACACAAAACAAACATTGCACGGCTCTCCATGTCTGAGAAATGTGACTGCTCTGTTCTCTGATGGCATGCATGATGACTGCAGCTCAGTCTGTTGTCCTTGATTCAGTGGTGTGATTTGGTCTGGTATCACTGTGATAAAACAAAAGTTTCTTCACTTCCCACAGTGACCTCACAGACCTCACTTCAAACTTGCTGGTTAATCCGCCCTCACAATCGTTTCACACATACTACCTCCATGTGGCGCAAGAAATAAGTGAGGCAGTGCATCCCAGGAAGCGACGTGGGATGTTAAACAATATTAGAGCTTGGAAATTGTGCACTTAAATATGCTCCCTTAAATTGTTCCCTTTTTTTCCAACCCATTGACTGGGGATGTTAAAACATTTGCCTACAGCTGTATTTACACACAGCACTCACACACTCTAAAAGCACGCACACAAATGAGTGCAACATGGTATCCAATTTAACCTTGCGGGGACCTATGGTGTTTGTCTTAAAAAGTCTCTTCTTACATTTCGGGAAGTTGCAACTTATTAAACAAGCAAAACAAATCTGTCCAAAGTGCAGATTCTAAACATTTACTTAATGTTGAATTTGTGTTTATAAGTAGAAGGCATTTTATGATGATTCTGAAGGAGACATAGTATATGGCATTGTTTAGCAATAAGGAAAAAACCTAAACTTTTTTTTACCATGTTTTTGCTATTTTTAGTAAACCATGCAGGCACTTTTCTCAGTAGTAAGTGTCTTTCTGTCTGCATAAACAAGTTAACGTTAGAATAAACGAATGCAAACAAAACTGTAGTGCTGACTGAGCCAAACTAGGTACTGGATGGCAACTACAAGTAATACTGGGTTTCCACGAGGAGAGATCTGGAAATGGTAAAAGATATAGCAATGCATCAAGATAGTGATAATACACAACAGTTCATATGACAGAATAAGCCTTTTTAATTAATTAATTACATTTGGAGTATCTGGACGGTTTACAGTGCTAAACCAGTCAACAACCCATTCATGTCCTACATCACCTCCCCCACCTCCCTGCTAGTTTCATTAGTAAACTGTACCATACCTGAATAGCCATCATGTTAATGCTTAACTGTTATTTAATTGTTTTCCACTGTTATTGTATATGTTCAGAGTGTATTGAGCCCTGAACTGACTGAACAGTCTACTAAACTGAATTCTAACTTGACTGTGTTGTTGCACACCTAGAAATACTAAAGCAAACACAGTAACGTACATAAAAATCACTATTCACACTGCATCACACTGCTAGACTGCAACTGCACTTTATGTACACTCTGTGGTATTGATTTCTGTAATCCTGTATTTTCTGTATATAAGATTTAGATTGTTTATTATATTGTTGGTTTATACACCAATATGTGTGTGTATGTATATATATACATTTTTTTCATACATATTTTTCATACTGATATTTATATTTACAAATAATATAAACATATGTACAAATAATACTCATATACATTTGTTAACATTTATATTTATAAATCTAAAGCCATATTACGTATTCATATTGTAGACTGTATATTATTGTATGTTATATTGTTTAGTATAATGTTCATTGTGTCGTTTACATATTGTTGTGTTTCACATTGTTGTGCTTGAGAGACACCATCGACCGGAACCAAATTCCTTGAATGTGTTTGCGCATATAATTGGCCAATAAACGTGATTCTGATTCTGATTTCCTGTATTAAATTGAAGTGACAAATCACAGCGTGACCAGCACAAAATTCTTTCCACAAAAGCAGCGGGCAGCTAACAACAAAACACCCGGGGAGCAGTGTGTGGGGACAGTACCTTGATCAGGAGAGCCTCAGTGGTGCCGCTAGTCCTGGGATTTGAACCCACAACCTTCTGATCACAGAGGCAACTCCCTAACCACTAGGCCACCAGCTGCCCTATTAATTAGTTTTTGTTGTAATCAGCGTTTACACACTTATTGCCAAGTTAAACAGCTTTTAGAAAATTTTCTCAGGTGTCTAAGACTTTTGCATGGCACTCCGCTTATACACGTGTAATGACCTCATTTCATTTGCAGTTCCACTGCACCTAACTTTGTATGTTGCCATGGTGAGCACAGCTGTGTGGCAGAGTCACGAGAGTGTGTGAGGGAACAGATCCAACTAGCCCAGTAGTTTCTGACATGCCTCAGCCTGCCCTGGCCATCCCAGTGCCCCGACGCAGGAATCTTACACAACAGCTTGTGGAATGCTCTGAATTTTCTCAAGAGAAGAAGTCAGACAGGACGTAAGAAAAACAAATTCTTGCCCTAATTCTCCCATATTCGGCGAACAGCTTTCATTTGGATCTTTTTTTCTACACACAAGACTCTTGGTTTTGTATGTCAGTATCTGTAAGTGCTGGGACCAGTATCGGACGACAGTACTGATTCTTATTTGTTGGTAACTGCATAGTATGAATTGCTGGGTACTACAAATGAATAAAAAATTCATTGAAGAATGAATGGAAATGTGGTTTCTGTCTGGTTAGTGTTTACATTCTCTTTGGTCTGAAGAGTGGAACAAACTAAAACAAGCTACATCACTGCAGGGTATACTATAATATACACTGTGTATTAGCACACAGTACCTATAGATTTCACAAAGTAGGGCTTCTCTAACGAAGAATTCCACTATTGTTTTTCTATTTGCCTCCATATTTCAGTGGTTGAGACTGGTCTGATGTGAAATGGTTAACTGACGAGTGTTTATAAAATAGTGGTCAATCTGAAGAAGGTGCTTTTCTTTAGACACTACTTTGCCTTACAAGGCTCCCTTATACACACCTCTTTGCTAATACATTTTACACCAAAACCATACAAAAAATGGTTTGTTTTGTAAACAATTCACATGTAAACATTTTCTGTGAAGAAGTGTTTAGAGGAACTAAACTTCTTAGATGCCACTTTGAACTGTTGTTTACATCCACTTCATTCTTTGGACATTCAGGGAAAAAACAGTAATTCTCCTTTAAATAGATTCTTGCACTCTTAAACACCATGAAATACCAACGTGACATATATATATGGAATCATGACACTACTGTCAAAGTTGGTTGTTCCAGTGTGTTTTACTGAGTGTGTGTGGCGAGAGTGTTTTATAGCAGAATGCTGCTAGATGACAGATTGTGGGTAAAGAGTGAAACCCTGTTATCACCCAAAGGGGGAAGAGAATGAAAACCTGTCGGCTGACAACCTCACACTCCAAAACTCCAAAGCCCTGCTTTTGCCCTTTTCTTTACAGCAAACTATAAATAAAACTCTGCAGGGTGTATTAGTTTGTTTGCATGCATGTGTGCATTCCTGCTCTTTATCACTTACTATACTGCATGACTTCAGCCAAATAAACAACCTTAAAAAGGGTGGGATGTTGGAGGCTCTGTGAAGTTCTTCACGAGCCAGCAGATACAGTAACCTCAATTTAATGTGATCGCACAATCTGGAGTCACAGCACCAGGTGGACCTGGAGGCAGGCCGATAACGGCTTAAGCCAATTGTCCACACAATATTTTAACAGTGGGTTCAAACTCGTCCTGGCCTGCTGGAAGAGGGGCTTTTTATCATTAGTTGATATTGTCTTTAATGCTCTATTCATTTTATCTGAGTGTGAACGTTTGTAGTGGTGTGCCATGAGTATTTGACAGGCCTTTTCAGAAATATTCATTTAACATTGCTTGTTGAAGAGTCCATATTTCTAGATCATTAACAATTTTTCTGAAAAAAAGGTTACTGGGTAAAATAAATGTTTTCCATAGTTCCTGGCCCAATCACATGGTACTTTTACTTACTATTAGTAAGTAGACTAGACCTAATGTAGCAACCGTTTTTAAGCTAAAAGCTTTTCTGGCTAAAGCTTCAGCCTGAAGGCTGTCAAGGACTCGATCCATTAATGGGAGATACCTTTTTAAATTGGGTCACATTTTGGGTTTAGTAAATTGTTTGCATTTAAAATCATATTTGGCAGGGACCCCCAGCAGCATGACTAAGCATTGGCTCACCCTGAGATCATGAGCTCCATTAGGAGCTCTGAGACAACCATGCATCAGTCTTGCTCGAAAGATTGGTAGTAGCAATGGGACGTAATGGATTTGTCATTGGTAATACTTGCAGCTTGATCTAACAATTTAGCAAATTCTTTACTTGTCTAGTTGACAATAAAGTAATCAGAAACTATTCTAAAAGTACAATTTTGTGTATTTTGACGTGTTGTTTTCAGAATTATGACATTGTAAAGCTGACAGGGAAGCTAATACCATCAACATCTAGCTAGTGTTAGCTAGCATTTTATTCATATTCACTCTCATCACAGAAAAAATTAAATGCTTTGTATTTACACAGGTTTTTGAGCAACTGACGACGTGTACATGTGAAAGCACAAAAGCGCAGATTATCATCAAGGTTGTTTACGGTCGGAACTGCTAGCAGTAAAGCAAACTTACCATGCTAATGTGAGTTAACACTCATGGGGGAAAACTGAAGCTATATTCAACATTCTATTCTCAATAATTGCAGACTGTGCACAGAACAGTATAGTGTTTCACAATAAGTTAAACTAGTTAGCCCAGTATGGTGCTTTAGAGAGTCATTATGATGGGTCCAGTTGTCACTCAAACAGGTAGAACATGAATTTGAAACAGAACTAATCCGCTGAATTCTTTTTGAGTTGGTTCTTGTTTCTGACTGTGCAGGGGATAAATAGTTTGTGGGTGGGAATTGAGCAAAACTAATTTAAACAGTAATTTGTGTTTGTCCAAAAAAATGTTTAAAAATTATATATATATATTAGTGGTGGGCCGTTATCGGAGTTAACTGCTGCGTTAACGCGAGACTCACGTGAGACTCACGTAAATATCGCCGTTAATCTATTAGGGAGCTGGGTCTATATTATGCAAGCTATGATGACTCGAGCTTGTTCTCCAGGCG
>JBBPCY010000018.1:4120062-4140196 GCA_037974405.1 Brachyalestes nurse
AATTTGTTTTTATTTAAAAATTAGCTATATATTGTAGGCCATCTTGTGCAATATATCGATTATCGCCATATCGTGATATCAGTATCGCGAGGCATGTATCACATATCGTATCGTGAGGTACACTGAGGTTCCCAGCCCTAATGAAAACTGTTTACTAAATACCTCATATCATCTGCCCAAATTGGAAGATGCTCTTGCTCCATTGTACTGTTCTTCTTAGCACTAGATGCTGAGGCCAGCAAAACTCCTTACACTAAAGTCTGCCCACTTGTTGGCCATCTTGAGAACACACCTGGCAGTAACTTACAGTAAGACAAGACAAGGTTCCTGTCTATTTGAATATAGAGATACCTATAAATCTGAATCTAAAAGAAACATCTCAGTCACTAGTAAAATCTGACAAATTCACGTAAGTAGTTTGTTGCTTGTGGTTTAAATAATGCACAAATGTATTTTCAATGTGTTTGTTCTGGCTTCTGCGCATGCAAGCTGTTTGGCATGTTTTACTGAAAGTTGGGACTTTTCCCAGTAAACAGGCACCATGATGAGCATTACATTTCTCATTCATTTTTCAACGAGTGAATGTTCTGCTCCATCTTTCTGGGCTGGCTTGGCTATCAGGCTAAGACCTTCACGCACCACAAGGCCAGTTCATCTCCCACCATCTAATGCATCACTGACAGAAATGAAGAGGATCCACTGTATTGACTAGCTGAGTTAGTCCTGTTTACATTTAGCACTTGTTAGACTGGTGGTGATGATCCAATAATGCCGCTAGTCCCATCTGTTCAGTCTTTTGTCACATGGAAGGTTCCCAAATATTGGCTCACACGTTTACTAGCGTAGTTGCCAACTTTAAAAGTGGAAGCAGTGGAGTTTGGTCATTTTCAGTTTGCAGAATTATGAACATTCTTAAATCTTCACATTTAAATAAGTTTCAGGTCAGGTTTAGGATTAGAGTCAAGCAAATCTGTTTTATTGGGTTTAATATTAATTTAAAGTACATTTAATGTTTTCTTCAGATGCTAGTTAGAGATCGACGGATTATCGGTCTGGCCGATTTATAGAGCCGATATTTGGCCATTTTTACATAATCGGCATCGGCCGATATCAGCCCATGTTAAGGCCGGTTAATAGACATGCGCATTTGTGGGCAGCCCCGTGTTGCTGCTGTCGAACACATGTGACACGCCTCCTCTACCGGCACCTGCAGTTAGCTTACTGCTAACACTGTAGCCTACGGTTAGCAAGCATTTAATACGTTTTTAAATAAAAGTCTTGTCGACATATGTTGGAAAAATATACACACTATTTAGTGCAGTTACACATGCCTGGGTCAGGCTTTCACCACGTAATCACTACTGGTTTGTGTAGTCCTTGCATAGCAGGCTGTGTGCAATCATTAGATTGTGACCATTTAGCTTGGAAGTGTGTCTCTCAAGCAACAGTATTATCATTATTATTGTTTATTCTTTTGTATGTAATTAATGTGTTTAAAAAGTGTTCAATAATTGTTTAAGTTGAGATTTTTTGTAGAATTTTCATGTTTTATGATGTGGTGGGGAAAATGACCCAAAAAAAAAAATAGGCGTCACAAATCGGCCGTCCCTGATGTATAAATATCGGTATCAGCCATCCTCTGTGATTGGTTTGCTACAGGTATGATGTGTTGGTGTCTTGGTAAAGACAAAATGTTCCAAATTGCCATTTTAGTATATTTGTTGCCTTTTTGAAAAGGAAGACGAATTCCCTGGTTCAAATGAAACTTGATTTTCACCGTTGTGTTTCTTTAGGTGGCCATAGCTGGAGCTCCTGTAACAGTGTGGATGGCATATGACACTGGCTACACTGAACGCTACATGGATGTGCCTGAAAATAACCTGCTGGGCTATGAAGCAGGTTCCGTGGCCTTGCATGTGGACAAGCTTCCAAATGAGTGAGTTCTGAGCGTTAAAGATATTCTTAACCCCTAAATGATAGAATTACACATCTGATCTCCAGGGTGCAGATGAAATGGAATGGGTGAAATTAATTCACTGATAGTGCCAAATTATTTGCATATTGGTTTGTCATTCAATGTTCGTGTACTAGCTTTAGTTTCCTCTGCCCCACCCAAGAGGGAAGAAAAGTGGAAAGCAATTGCATCAAGACATACATCAATGACCACAAATTTCAAACAAGAATGCAGCAGTTAATCAATTTCAGACAAATTATGATTACTATGGTACATCCTGGAGGAGAATAGAATACATGTAGAGTTTAGTAGCTTCCAAAAGCAGTTGTGGAAAATAGGAGTGTCTCATCATTAACCTTCTTACTAACTAACTTGACTTCAATTTTCTTCACAGGCCAAACCGATTACTAATCTTACATGGATTCCTTGATGAGAATGTGCACTTTTTCCACACCAACTTCCTGGTGTCTCAGCTTATCCGTGCAGGGAAGCCATATCAGCTACAGGTTTGAACAATTTTGTCTTTGATTTCCTTGTAGATAGTCTTGTCACCAGCAGTTTTTAATGAAAAAGGTGCATGGTGCATCTGGACAGTCTCAGGAAAAAAGAATGCTATTTTGAGGCCACCTTTTGTTTGTCTCTGTCAATATTAGACAACATTTAGTTATATTAGACTTTTATGTGGACTTAATTACTTTAAATAACTTTATGTATACTATGTTTACGTTGCCATTGTAGAGATGTAAGATTTTTTGGATAACACATGCCATATACATATATTTGTTTGTATGTGGAGTTGTGTTTGGTCTAGTTTCAAGGCAATCTCTCAACTTGCTTCTCTTGTTTTAGATCTATCCCAACGAGAGGCACAGCATCCGCTGCCCTGAATCCGGCGAGCACTACGAGATCATGCTGCTGTATTTCCTCCAGCAGAATCTCTGATAAGGGCTGCACTTTTTGGGACAGTCTTCAGTTTCCAGCCACCCCCCTGTCAACCAGTTTAAACCCCACCGCCTTTGAGTAGCCATGACAAACAGCTCAGGGCGACGCTCTTCTCTCTAGCCTTTTGCTTGTCCCTTCTTCTTCTGGAAAGTCTTTACAACAACCAGGAACAGACTTGTCCCAAAACATTGCGTCCAGCATGTCAGCAGTTTTAACAGATTTGATTAAAGGACGCACCTGAGATGCGCGGTGCAAGTGACACACAATTCCACAAAAGGAACGTAGTAGCTGATGAACATCTAAGCAGTTTTCTTTTCATTTTGGATATTTTTTTTTCATGCCACATCTAGAAATCTTTTCCTTTTGACCCCCCTCCCCCTCCCCTTTCAACATTGATTAAGTTGCCAAAACGTGTCTTTATTTTTTTATTTCCTGCTAGTGGCTTTACAGACGTATATTGAGATTCCCCACTCACCTACAGAAATGCTCTTATCTCCCTCTGGTTAACAGATCATTTTAACTTAAAGCCAGCTTTTCTATTTTGCAAGTACAGTTGTGCTTACGTGAAACCTGGATTTCATGTCAACTGGTTATCCGCGCGATGCGGTTCTTGCATAAAGACACCTCACACTACTACCTGCAATTCATATTTTAAGTGTGTATTATTAAAGGAACATATTTTTTATGGATTCCAATTCTTTTTATAAGTGGTGTGATATGTAGAAACTCATTAAATGACTGTGAGTCAGTGGTGTTTTAACTAGGTGGCTAATTCACCAATCAATGATTTTAGTGTCTGTGTGTTTAGTTATTTTGTCACTGAATGCGAATGATGAGCAGTGATGAGAGGTTCAATACTTTTTATATTGAACCAGCATCCTCTAACTTCCATTAAGTAAATAGAAAGAAACTCTAATATTGGAACTCCTCAAAGATTAGAATTGTACATTCATTATGCATTCCTCCGAAGCTATGGTCACATCCTCATACACAAACACTGGGTACTGCTGTTGACCTGAGTTCAGTAAATCACATTTATTTGGTGGATGCTTTTATCCAGAATTGCTGGAGAACACAGGAGCACCAGCTGCAGCTTGTGGTTCTTCTATGTAAAGAAATTGGATGTCTAGTAATCACCAAAAGTATAACTTATGTAATACAAATTTTATTTCCACATTTTTAAGGCACATATCATAAAAATGCAAAATGGGTAATACAGTAACAGGGTCAATGGACTGGTTAGGCACAATTCCTAAAACAGCATATAAAATAAGTGAAAACAGGATAACTTATTGAGTACATATTTAGATGAGCAAATTAAATGCTTAGGTTAGAATATCCTTAGAATACTGTTAGCTGTGGAATAGTGCTGCTAAATACGGCTGCTGTGTTCAGCAATACAGTGTAATGTACAGTAATGATACAGCAGTAGGGATAGAAACTGATTACTACATTGGTCTTCTCTGAAAAGGCTGTTTAAAAGAACGTTTTGGCAAGAAATAATTTACACAAGTTTTCATTTAAATCATGTAGTCAGTCTGATCCATTTTGGGTGCCCAATTTTTGATTAGCTGTTAAAAGTCAGTAGTCACCAGAATTGTTTTAAATCTTCAACTATGTGCTGCAGTACAATAATGTGGAAAGGAAACAGTATGACTTGTATGTTATAGAACAAAATGTCAAATTTGCAAAGGAAATTCTAGGAAATTGGTTACAGTAGCCTTGAAGTGAAATCTGGAGACCAAATACGTCTTGGCTGAACAACTACCTCTGTGGTTAGAATAAAATGGTAGCATTTCATGATCTTATTTCTGAATCATTCCTTTCAAGACTTATAGCTGTTTGGTGGGGAATGATTCAGCCAAGCCAAAAAACACTTGAATCAACTCATCACTTCAGTTAACAAGTTTAGCAGATGTGCTACTCCCCACCTGCTATACAGGCTTACTGCTACCACTCAAGCCTTTCACAACCACACGCAATAAAGCAAGTTGAACTATATTGGAGTGTGAAGATCCTGGTGTAGCTGTACAACACAGTGGAAAATGAGATTAGGGGCTAAAAGTCTAAAAGCTTTCTTTGACTAGCACTGGCATCTTTAATACCAAATACTTCTCATATAAAGGTGGTGAGTGAGAAAAACATGAATACGTCAAAGCATTGGTTTCTGAAGCAGTGACTAGATGGTGCTGATCTCCAGCTGATTCACACTGAACTACTGAGGCACATTTGTCCTGAAATGTTGACCTATTTCTCTATTTCACTTCAGCTCCCATCGATTAAATGGATAAGACCGCATGCAGCTTCACCCCTAGATGGCACAAATTAACCATGGGAAAAGAGAGCAACCCCCAGATGTTATTGGTGGGGATGGGGTGGGGGGGGGGGCATTTGGGTGTGTTTGTATTGAGCTTGGCCTGGTAGGAATTCTTAACAAAGACCAGCTTTTTGCATTTTCTTTCCTGATGGATTTGATTTAAAATTACACGTTATGCTTAGTCACTATTGGAACAAAACTTTGTCATTCCATTTTTTTCCTTTTACATAATTTCAGAAAAACAGTCAACTGGGTCAAGTTTTATATTGACAAGACCAATATAAATGGGCAGAAATTACTTTTAAATCTTTTTTAGAGCCAGGGACAATGTATTGACTACACAACATCAGCGGCACTTAACATCTTTTAGCCACACGAGTGTCCCATAATAAGGATAAGGAATATAGAGCATATCCCTTTGTGTCACTTTGCCAAATAACTGAAGCTGCAACCCATAACCATTCAACCCAACCAGTGTAATCTGGCAACAGCTACCAGTACAATACTTGTTCATCTTAAATACTTAATGATTGTGGTATCTTTCTTCATTTTTGGTTTTCACCGCAGACCTGACCTGAGTTATGTTCTCCACCCCACTCCTCACAGACACCTTTTCGAAGTGCCTGGATATAAAAATCATAAAATCGTATTCCTGGTTATGAGCCACCCCTGCTTGCATAGGTCAGTGTTTCTAAATAAGGAAAGTGGATGCACATCCTATTGTGAATACAACAATATATCCATGCAAAAGAAACCACCCACTACGTTGTGAAGGAGCTTCCGGCTTTGCAAGTCTGTGTTCTTTAATTGCGGAGTCCTTCATGTGTTGGGTGCAGTTGAGCAAAAACACTAAGGCAGGGGCACCCCAGAATTACAAAGCACTGCACTACACGGAAGAAATCTACAGCCAACCATGTTATTCGCAAGCTAGTTAAATGTAGTTTTGCTCTTTGGTTATGTTTTATGATTGGTAAGGCAAAAATACTGTGAATTATCCCAAACATGCTCCCTGATTGATCACTTTTTGCATACTGAATACTGAATCTGAGTTTTTAAAGCTATAATCACTGATTATAGAGCCAATATTCACGCTATATTTGCTGTAATTAATATATATATATATATATATATATTAGATTTGTGCATTCTAAAACATGCACAAATCTAGGCTGGCTTTGGTGGTGTTTGGCTCTAGAACAGTCCAATCCACAATGAAAACTGTGAAAATTGTCACTCCATAATGATAGATTTACCTAAAACATACTGACTGTAGCTTTAGGAAACAAATGCTGGCTCACTACTTTAAAAAAAGAAACCATTAGGATCAACAAGCCCATGTGCTGACTCTACTTGTTAAACAAGAAATCCTCCACAGACGTATACCCGTCCTCACAAAAAAAATGACATGATTATTGGAGATGTACACAATAATAATAGCACTATAATGCAATATAATGACATACAACTGGATATAAATTGAATGGCTGGCATATAGAATAATATTACACGTAAACTTTTTTTTTGTATAAACAATGTTAGTTTTCCAGTCAAGATAGTTAGTCCTGCTAATATCCATTTCCCTCCTGAGCTAGGACGGTGTCACTCAGAAGGCCATGTTTTTCTAGGACTGGACGGACTCCTAGGGTTTGCTTTGGGAACCTACAATGATAATAATAATAATAAAAAAAGAGTTAAATATGCATTACATGCCAGAAATGTGTTAAGCAACTAGATTACTAGTCAAGATATCAGCCAATATATCAATTTCTTTTAGTATTGACCCCATTCTAATGTAGGATGCGTCTCATAGTGTGACTTTCTGATGCGCTGCAGAACAGACATTCTGTTAGCAATGTAGCATTCTGCACATTTACAAGAAGCAGGGTCTTGGTCTGGTTGTTCATGGGAGATGCAGTGTTCTGAGCAGTTGACAGAATTAGACTATCAGCAGTGTGGAAGTTAAAAAAAGATCAGACATGACTGTCCATCGTTAAACAATTGGACATTCATTAACTATGCTTTGAAGTAAAAATGTAGAAGAGAGAGGCCTGACTGTAATAAATGAGGCTTGATAAGAAAAAAGTGCCAGGATACAGAGCAATAATCAGAAAAGGCATAGCAGAAGATTTGACCCAACAGTAACTACCTGCCATTTAAATGATACCAATGAAGGACTACAATGGTAACAATATGTCTATAATGGGGTTACAAAGTTTGACTACAATAGTTACAGTATATTTTATCAGATGAAGTACTTACATCTGCCTGAGCTTTAGAGTAGTTCATGTGTGCATAAAGCAGCACAGCAATGTCATTGTGGGATGCCTCCAGGGCAATGGACAGGGCGTTGCTGCCATCCTATGGGCATGAAGTAAAAAGGTCAGGACTCTAATTTTGGTAAGTTTCTCTGTAAAATTGTTGCAGACACATATACGCCGTTAAACACAGTGAAGTGTGTAGCAGGTATACTTACGTTGTCTACGATGGAGATGTCACAGCCTGGCTGCTCCAGCAGCAGGGAGACGATCTCAGCACGGCCATGTTCACTAGCACACATCAGGGCTGTGGAGCCTTCATCATCCTGTATGTTCACACTGGCACCACATTCCAATAACGCTCGCACCATCTCCTGCCTTCCGTGACTCACCGCCAGCATGAGCGCAGTCTGTCCAGCCTAAAACACAAAAAACACTGCATTTATTGGAAGTAGTCTGATTGAAAATGTAATTTATGCAGTTTGAGTAATTTATTCCATTATTTTGGTTTAAGTCTAATACTGCTGACAAGAAATGAAAGTACACATTCCAATTAGCTTCATGAACACTGCATGTCTAAACACTAATGTTACTGCAAATCCAATTGCCCTCAGAATTGAAAACTGTGAAAATATGTGAGAAAATATGTTCAGGCACAGTTCTATGTTTTTGAAAAAATATATTATATCAGCAGTAGATAAGGTGAAATGGCCTCTTATAGTCACAGGTGAACACACCACAGCACACAGTGTGAACAATGTGAGATTCTTTCTCCTCATTTATCCCATTTACCAACAAGGGGGTGCCCAGGGAGCAGTGTGTGGGGACAGTACCTTGCTCAAGGGTACCTCTGTAAGGACACTAGCAGTGTTGGGATTCAAACCCACAACCTTCTGATTCTAGGGCAACGCCCTAACCACTAGGTCACCCAGCTAGTGGTTAGATAGCATGTTGGGTATTCGAAAATCTTAGTGGAATGTAAGATCACACACTTACCTGGCTTGCTTTGGCATTAACGTTGCCCAAACTGAATAGCTTCTTGACAACCAGCATGTCTTTCTCTTCCTTCACTGCTGATAATGCTGCCAGCATCACAGCAGTATATCCTGCCTTGTTCTGCTGATCCACATTACACATCCCTGTGCAACACATATAAACTTAGATTGATGTCCAAACTTCAACTGCAGCAATCCAGAATTACATGACCCTGACCAGTCTGTAACTTATAATAACCTGTGTCGAGTAGCAGCCCAACCACAGTGAAGTTGGAATGTGAGACACTGTAATGCAAAGCTGTGTTGCCATTGCCGTCGGTCATGTTGACTATGTGCCCCAGCAGGACAGAGGAGATTTCAGAGAAAGCCATCAGGTAGTTTGAGACCCGTGAAGGCTGGGACATCTTAGCACTGGACACCCGGAACCATTCCAGCTGCACAGTGTGGGTGCTGGACAGCTGCAATGGTAATGTTAACATAAACAAGTGGTGTTTAATGCCTTACGACATAGGCTTACTGAAATCATATAGAGAATACCACTCACCAGTTCTTTACTCTTTGCCGTTTTGGCACCATCATTCAGGTGGTTCTTCAAAATGAGGCAAGCTTCTCGCATTTTTGAACTCAGCTCAAACCTTCAAAAAATGGCCAATAAGTTTAAAATATGAAACCGTAAAGCAAAAACATCTGTCACATTTAAGGCTAGGGGTCACAGATTAAAACAGAACAGCACACACAAGGGCGCTTATCAAATTCCACTGGCCTGAACAGATTGGCTTTAATTATAACACTGTGTATTAAAAGACAAGAACAGCCTGCAGCTCTTAAAGGGCAATATTTTTGGATCAATACTCTTTAAATCCACTTCATATGCCAGAAAAAAATGGAAAGATGGAATTTTCCATTGGTATCTTCTGTACGATAGAAGACAGGAGAGCCAGATAAGTTATCTATCTCACACTCTAAAAGCGATGGTTTGGTCAAAAATCAAATGTAAACAATTTTGCTCTCACCTCAGATAAAAATCAGTCAATACATGTTTTGTGTCCATACTTTGAACTAAATCTACACTAAATCTTTTGCTAGCCTTCTTTACCCTGTTCATCAATGGTCAGGACCACCACTGAGCAGGTATTATTTGGGTGGCGAATCATTTTCAGCTCAGCAGTGACACAGACATGGTAAAGGCATGTTAACGCCTGTGTCTGTGTGTGTGTGTGTGTGTGTGTGTGTGTGTGCACGCGTGTGTGTGAGTCTGTGTGTGTATGAGATCAACTATCATCAATAACTTTACATCCAGTGGACCAAAAGGTTAGATGTGTCTTGAACTGAGTTTAACTCCAGGAGCACTGCTGTGTGTGATTCACTCTGAGCCAAAGGTTTAGCATTGTTTAAACTGTACCCCTAACACACACTTGCCTTGAACAGTATGACAGTGGTCACTAACAGTTTTTTAGGAAAACAGGATGTTTCATGTCCAACTCAAAACTTACTCAACTCTTTCAGCTAACCAAGAACATCAGAAAACAACGATATGGTGAAGTAGAGGAACAAAAGCCCCTAAAAATAAGGTAAAACTGAAGCACAAGCTTCTTGTTTTAGGACTTTAAAATTTCTAGTTTGTAAAAAATATTTTACTGCCAAAGGTGTGTGACAGTTGGACAAAAAGTTATATTTCAGAAATAAGTGAATGTGACTGACTACAACTACTGTACAGAGCCATAAACAAAATAATACCTCAATATTTTAATTCAATTTTTATTCAAACTCATAGATATGTGTTCCATAGGAAAAACTTAATGGGAAATCATACACTGTTTGTGTCAATATTGTCATTGCCCCTGATTCTGTGGTGCAGCAGAGTGCACTAACATGGTTGGAGTCTGCAGAAGCGCAGAGCTTCAGGAACAGAACTGATGACCACTGCTGTTTGACACACTGTTAAAAAAATAACAAAAGTAGGTCAAGCAGCTAAAAATACTAATACTTGAAGCCTGGATTATATTCTGGGACAATCGGAAAAGTGGGCAAATTAGATTTCTGACCAGCCCATAGCTTTAAAATAATTAAGTAAACATGATTTAAGTAATCTACAGTTACTTACTTTTCTTTTACTTCTTCAACCGGCTCCTTAACATCTTCTGTAAAAGCTGGTATGTTTTCATCACTATCACTATCATCCAGATTTACGTTCCTTTCTTCATCAGACGAGTCCTCCAGAGCTGCTGCTTCTTCCTCGCTACTGTCTGAGCATGCACCAGCTGCACCTTCATCTGACGAACTTCCTTCATCCTCCTCATCTTCCTCCTCACTAGAAGTGGACTCATATCTGGATGGGAAATAACATCAGATTGGCAATCAACATTTCAAAATGACATAAGGCAGAACTCTCAACAACAATTTAATAGTGGTCAAATAGGAGTTCATAGGACAGTTTCAACTCATATAAATGGGCTAGTGGGGCTTAGCCCTTCCTGAATTTCTAAGGAAAAAAAGGACTTCTGTGACCCTCTGAACAACAGCACCACCAAAAAGTTAGTTTTATATCTAGCCCAAGCTGTAGTTGCGCAGAGCATTTCTGTGATCATATGTGTCAAATGTAACGTATGAAACACCTCCCAGATTCGTTCCCCACTAGGGCTCTTTTTTTTAAGGCTGTGATGTCCAGTTCTGCCTTCAATCAGCACCAGTAGAAGTACGTCTAACTGGATGTCCTAAATTATTGTGAAATACTGAATATTGTCACAACATTATTTCTCCAAAAACTTTACAAGAGACAGAAAAGTGTCCCCTTCACAAAAAAATGTCCTCTCGCTTCATTTTAGTCATTGTGGACCATTTCCGTTTGTCATTATAGTTTGTCACAGTGTAAAAAGAAGCTGTCAAATAACAAAAAGTAGAAAAAAACTGCCCAGTAATGGACTGGCAGTCTGACCAGCGTTTCTCTGTATTTCTGCCTTGGTATTGCTAGATACAAGCACAGCCGAGATTGACATCATAAACTACTGCTAGACAGATTACATAACTGGGCCGGTCTCTCAGGAATGGCAGAGAGATGGTTCAGGACTCAAAGCATTTATAAAGCTTATTTTGTCTCTATTGACAGTTATGAATCGAATAAAACAGCTTTGTGTTTTTTCATGATCAGAAGGAGAGCTGCATTTCATCATAACCTGCTTTGATACGAGCGGGAGGTAGGGCCCTACACAACTTGGCTCTGATGGCAAACAGTTGTGATAAAGCAACTGTAGACAGACATCTGAAGCTTATAAGCTGTTACTACATCTTAATGTGTTTTTTGGCCTTAAAGTTCAGTTCATGATGTAATTGAAAATGGCAATGACGTTAAGAAATATAGAGTAAATATTGTTAGTTTGCTATGGCTGTACAAATCAACATTTAAATATTTAAATGTGACAGCTCATGTCACTGTTCCATTGCTTTAGTTAGGAAGGTGGGTGTTAAAATGTTGCGGAACGATGGGTGTTATTAGCTATTAGATATTGAAAGTTTAGCCTTCTGATCCAAAATTATGACCAGCCTTCACTGACAAAAATAATTAAGTTAGATATACATTTTGTGCACAAAGACAGATGCATAGTTACCAGATAAATAAGAGAAACTTACCCTCCATTGAGAATTCCTACAAATTTCAAGCTCTTCTTTCCACTGCTACCACCTGGACCCGAGCCACTCCCATCCTTTCGCTTCATGATAGATTTTAGAGGGCCTATAGCTTCCAATAGAAACATTGAACTCAGGTCAAGCATGAAAGGTCAACAAAAAAAATGTCTGATTGGCATTTTAATTTAAGAAGCTTGGGGAGTACTCACCCTCTGCAGGGACCAACTGCTCTTGACTGTCTTGTGCATCGCTGCTATGAGGATTTTCCCACTGGACACCTGTGGTGACCTGTATGACGGGGGTCTTTTCTTTTGAGTCTCCCAGAGAGTCTGTCTGAATGCTTTGATCAGTTTTTGCTGCTGGAAAGTTTTTATCTGAAACTCCCACTCCTATTGAGAATTTCAAACATGGTTCAGTTTCTACTAGAGCCTCTGAGGTCTCCGGTCTGACAAGTGTGCCCCTTTCTAATAGGATCTTTGATGACTTCTCAATTTCTTTAGCCCTCAGTTCCTCTAGGTGATGACTTGTCTGGGCTAAACGTGTCTCCAGAACTTGGATTGACTCTTGCTGAGATTTGATAGTCTGTTGCAAGTTGTCTATTTTCTGTTCAGCCTCACTTGACAGCCCAAGTAAAGATTCCATCACCTCAACAGCCGCTTCATCTGTCTGAACTACAGCTTGGACTCCTTTTTCGTGCAAAGTCAGCCCATCAGTCTCAACGCTTATATGGCAGACGTCAACAGCAGCTTCTACAGCTGCATCTTTAGTATCCAGCCGACTGTATACTAGCACTGCCTCAATGGGAATATCATTACCTACAGCTATTGATCTTTGCTCAATTATCATAGCTGTAGGTTCTTTTACTATTTCACTGGATTTTATCTGTTGACCAGGACTTCTGGGATCCAAAGGTAAGTGTACAGCTTCAACCGTGCATGCTGCTGCTTCAGTGGATCTCTGCACTTTGGCTAAAACATCAAGTTCTTCTGTTTTCTTTTGAAGGGCCAGAAGGAGTCTATCCTTTTCAGTGCGCAGAATTTCCACTTCTCTTTCCAAGGCTGGTACCACTTTCAATTTTTCCTCCATCTCTTTGAGCTGTTTAAGGGCGGAGGCCATCTGCTCTCGTACTGTCTGAAGCTGTAATGGAGGAACTGAAGACAATCCGGGATTGGAAGCTGGGGTGCTCCTCCCAGAGTTCTGGGGGCTAACTCTGGTCCAGCCAGATGTAGGGGCATTCTGCGCAGCAGGGGAAATCTGTAGCAGGTGAGAATCAGGAGAAAACTGGGAAGATGCAGACAAGTTGCCAGCGGATCCTCCATCTTTGATACTCACCTTGGGAAGATCAGAGAGAGGAGGGCCTACGCCATTTGGGAAAAGACTCTGCTCCTGCTGCAGACGACGGCTTGTTTCAAGTAGTGTTCTTTCTACCCTGGGGTTACGTGGGGGAGGTGGAGGTGGAACCTTTGAAGTAGTAGGCAGTGTGGGGCTGAATACTGAAGATGGTGAAAGTGGCTGGGATTTACTAGATGTAACATGGCTTCGAGAAATGGGTGGGGGAACAGACCGCCCATCCTCACTTGTTGATGAAGCGAGTGACTCAGTAGACGTCCAGCCACTGGTGCGTCCCCCTACACCCCTCTGAGAGACTCGGTCACTTCGTGATGATCTCCGAGGACTCATGTGAGCCCTGCGGGTGCTCTGACCACTTTCTATTTCTTCCACATACTTGACAAAATCAAGATCCAGCTGGAATCCATATGGAGTCTGTACAGAATAGGATCCACTGTGATCCATCTCCTCCTGAGTGGCACAATGAAAAGGGGCACCCAAATCTGAAAGAAAAAAAGGTATTAAGAAATTATTACAGCATGGCTGATGCTCTGATTTGGATTTGTACTGTGATTGCTTAGCCTAGATGATGAGATTTGTCAGAAGAGGTAAGACATTCCTGGACGGTAAAGTAACAGTATAAAACATGAAAAGACGGATCAGGGACCTCTGGCTGGTAAAGACCAATAGTACTTAGAAAACCGCAATAAACACAAGACATAAGGCTAACAAGGCAATAACTGCTACTTTATAACCTGATGCCATTTAACAAGGCAAACACTCACTTGGCAACTTGGGGTTTATGTGCACAGATTGGGTCATTTTTTGGAACCTTCTGGTGCCCCTCCAGAAGTCAGTTCAGGACCTGTGAAAAGATTATTAAATTATTTATTGCTTCATTTAAATACAAAATCCAACTGATCTCTTTACAGGAGCCAATTTTTGTAACTTGGTTCTCTCCGTCTAATCTGACTGAGATCAGAGCTGTCTGTCAGTAAGCCCATCATGAACAAGAGGAATCTGATCTGAGATTCCTACTCAGAGAAACCTTAGGAATACAGGTTTAGGTCTCTCCATGAAAAAATGTCTCCAAGTTCCAGGGTGCCTTTAAAATAAAAGGTTACTTGATGCCCAGGAGAGGAGGGCAGCAAAAAGACATCTGTACAAAAAATGAGGACCTAATTGGGCCAAGAACACCAAAACGTAAGGGATTTTTAAGGAAACCCAAAGGATGAAGCTTTTTTTTTATGTCAACATAATGTCTGCAATGTGAACCTCACACATATTCTCACAGAATGGCACATTAACAAGATCACAGCTATAACAGTAATTAATACTTTAAATCTCTAGGAACTTGAAAAAAATTTAATAATAATTCAGGCATTAGTCCAAAGCCAGGGCAGGAGCGTACATTTCTGAACGCAAGCAAACATGCTAAATAATGTACACAATAAGTAATCAGTACATCCCTGTAATCAAAATAAAGCAGGTCCAAATCAGACTGTTGAAAAATCATGTCCTTGCTGAACTTGGTTTATTTTTTCAGGACATAAAACAACAGCCACGCTTTTCAGAGGATAATCCTGATGGTGAATGTATTTGCCACCACTGCAAACACCTGGAGTCCCCATTACGGAGCCTCTCATATGACTAGACATGTCATCCAGTTAAAGAATATCCCTGGAATTATGTGAACAGAATGTCAATAATGACAGCAAACCATGTAATCAACTTTCTGAGTTCTTTGAACATTTGTTTTGGATGAAAATATTCAGAATGTTCACTATGAAAACCTAACCCTAAGCCCCTGTTGTGAAAAATGTTCCCTTTGAAAGTCATGGAAAGGGCTGGTCACAGAATGCACTTAAATACACACACACATGCATGCAGTCAGGAAAACAGACACAGAGGAAAGGGGTGTGTGTATGTGTGAGCATGTTATGTGTGCAGATCTGTTTTTGCAGAGCCCTAGGCACATTCCACGACGCACTTCCCTCTCATATCCTGCTAATGCGACCAGGCTCGGACTTGTAATTTGGGCACAGGGTGTAGGTGGTTATGTATTCAGAAAAAATGGGGAAAAAAGAAACTTGAATGGGCAGATTGTGGGCCAAGCTGTGAAAAAGAACGGAAGGCCATTTAACTGGTTTAACCCTTACAAGATGCAGTTATTGCTCGGGTTGAAACAGTAAACGCAAAAGCATGGTGTTATTTGGTATTAATTGTTAATATTAATAAACATTATTTGACACAGGGAGCATTTGCAAATAGAAGATATTCTATTAAGATTTGGATTTGATAAGGTTATTATTGCGCAGTTTGTTTGTAGAAGCTAGTATAAATACACTATACATGTCCCAGACATGTTTGTTCATATTTAATGAGGCAAAGGGGTGTTTTTGATACTTGAGCAGGATAATCAGGTAAATTACCGCACGTGGTTTCAAGAACGCTAGATGTGAACACTTAGACAAGCCCTCAAGAGGTCAGCGAGATCAAGGCCTGTGTTAAATCAGTCAGTCATGCTTGACCGTGATACCCTAAGTCGGCTTGTTTCCTGGACCAGCAGCTTGCTGAACTCCCCCGTCTCCTTTTCTTTGAGCCGAAGTATCAGTGTTTACAAAGTCTGGTGATAAGTGCCTAATTACAGGGAAGAGAAGAGGGGGGACCACATTCCTCTTAGCTCCCCATTCACTTTAACAACATGCCACGAGGATGGAAGGTTCACACAAACAGAATAATAGCTTTCCACAGCTTCACTGGCAGAGCTCACTCGAATTCCGATCCATTACAAAGAAAGAGTATTCTTTTGAAGGTAAATTTCCATTAAAATATATGCCAAATAGCAGCCCTATACTGACAAAACTAACAGTACTAACATGGCCAATAGCAGGCCCATGTAGACGATACCAACAGGACTAACATAGTAAATAGCAGGCCTATAAGATTTCATTACACTCATTTGGCAGACGCTTTAATCCAATATGACTTACAATTTGAAGAAACACTGAACTTTTTAGGACAATGTGAGAGGCAGAGGAGAGTATAAAGTGCTAAAATCATATGCAAGAGTAGTGCAAAAAGATTGATAGTACATCAGGATTTTTATTATTTTTCAGAAGGTTATTGAAGACAAAGAGGGATTCTATACCAACAATACCAACAGGACTAACCACAGGCTCATACCAAAGATAGTAACAGGACTAACATGTCCAACAGCAGGGCTATATCACAAAAGCCATAAAATGCTGTTGTGGCCTGTTTTGGAGATCCCTCAGTTCAGCCTTAAATGTTCATAATCTTAATTACATTTAATTTTCTAAACCGTTTGCATTTAAATAGTATATTTGGTATTAAATAGTATTGTTTTTGTTTAATTATATGAATAAAATTTTCAAAACCCTTTCTGTCAACCAAATGGCCACAGGGAAGCCGGCAGATAAAGCAATCATATACTTAGGAGATACAGGTATATCTCCGCTTTCACACAGTTGATTGAATGTTTTTGCAGTTGGCCAGTGTCAGAGAAATATCCACCATTTTGAAGGCTGGGAGTTTTCAAAGGCTTCATTCTACTACAAATATGCCTATAACCTTTGCCTACTAACAAAATGAATCATGTTTTCAAAAAGTGACCTCATGGTCTTCCCTCCCTTTTCCCCTAAAGGGAGGTAGCTGGTTTAGACAGTGTCAACTTGACAGTATGGGTTGGGGCATGCGGCAAACTTTGAGGCTTAATGAACCTTTAGAATGACTGACTACAAGGGACGTGTCTGTACAAATTTGTGCACATACACACTGTAGAAATACTGAGGAGCTGGATTAACACTGTTTAATAATATATAGTCTTTTATTCCTCAACCCAGAGCAGCAACACATCTGCAGTTTCCTGAAGGGAAGCAGGTTTGATAACACTCCCAAGACCCCAGGGACGCCTCCCATTGTCTTCCAGGCCTGCTAGTGCCAGACAACTGATCAGCGGACCACAAGCTGCTTCCTTAAAGGCAGAGGAGGGGGACATAAACAAGGAAATGAAGAATACAAATCACAGTCAAATGGTCTCGCATTTTGGCATCAGCTGATTACACAGGAATGCCATGCTCACCTCTTTGAACACTAAGTGACATATAATCACATTTCCACTTCATCCGTTATGGGTCATTTCATTTCATTACAAGGTACACAATGTTAAATATTGCACAACATCTCAATAAACTAAAGAACAAGAACACTTCTGACACTCATGCTGGAAAACAATTAAACTGCAGTCCTTCTCTGGGTTTATTAAATATTAACAGATAAATATTAAATATTACAATTTAAATACTCTTTTTTAAAAAGGTGCCATAATGAGTTCATTTTAGTAAAACATTCTGTTAACTCAGATGTGTAAGAAATAGAACATAATGTAAGGTTCTAAACCATTTTAAGGATTTTCACGTTTTGTAAACTTCATGACATTCATGCTTACGTAGCTCCTTTACAAAAGTGATTATTTTAAGAACCATCCACTGAAGGTTACAGGAACTAAAAATGGTTCTCCTACAGCATCATACAAAGAACCCTTTCTGGAGCCGCTTTCTAAGAGCATACAGTGACCAAATGAATTGCCAATTGTATGAGTGCAGACATTTGTTGCAGGCAAAACAAATCAGAAAGAGGCGCCAGCCAGCAATGCCTATGATAAGGTCAGGATGTCCACATGACCAACTAAGCGAGCAATATTTGAGGGTAAGTTCTGCATTTCAAAATCATACCAAGAGTAGGAAGCCTTTAACTTTAATTCCAAAAGACTCAAATAACAAAAAAAGCCCCTCGATTCTTGACGTAACACAAAAGGCACTCTGAACTCCAAATAATGGACCATTATGCCACTTGCATGGCAAATTTTCTAAAGTGTCCTTGTTCTGCTCTCCAGTTCCACTCCTCCATGAAGAAAAAGAGCTGGAAAGAGTAGAGAGGTTGAATAGAGGCTGATTCCAGAATTCCTTAAACAATCATGTTTCATGATGATCCTCAGTGATGGCTTACAGATATAGAGACAAAAGTAACTTAACTTTAATCTGTTGACCTTCAGCAAGTCGGACAGGGGAAAAAAAAACAGCCAGGCAACACAGCATGCCAACATGGCCTCAAACACTGCTGGCCTCAAACACTGCCAAATATGTTTTTAATATTGGCAAAATCATCTAGAAAGTAGTTGCACCAAACATGTTATAATTATACAGTACAATAACCCTAGCCCGTGATTCAGACAGTGTGTCTAGAACTAACTCTTGTTTAAAAGAAAGTAACCTGTGTGTGGAACAGAAGTGCAGGCATCAAAGACTCTCAAACACACAAAGTTAAACACCACACATAAACAGCACATTACAAGCCAAGAGCTCCTACGAGGTCTGCCAAAACAAAGACCCTCTGGAGAAGCAATTCCTAACAGTCGCTTTAAGCCTATCTGGTAATAAGCATTTCATCTAATACATAATACAGGCAGAACAGCATTATTTTTCTACATTAGATTATAAACTACTGGCAAAATAGGCCCCTGCAATAGAAGGTCAAAAACAAAATCAGAGCCCTGAAGTCTCTGTTCAAGTACGCAGTCTGAGGTAGCATCAGCTAACATGTACTCCGCTGAGCAAAAGGAAGGGGAATTCCGTGATCATCCCCACCCCCCTTGATATGTTCCATACCAACCAGCTGTTCACAGTCCCACCAGTGACCATAGCTAGCTCCCCCAAAATTACGTCAAAAAATTGTGTTAGACTTCAAGCCAGAGTGAGTCAACAAAGTGTGATATTAGCATCAGGCATCTGGTGCTAAAAGCAGCAGAATTGTGCCTTCCTGTGAAAAACAGTAGATTATGAGAGGCTAAATGGATTCTCGAGGCAGTGGAGATTCAATTAGAGAGTGCTCTTTGGGAATTCATGCCGGTTGGATGACACAGATATATTTAACATGGCATATTTCATTCCCAGACACACATTCAAATGGCATGTACTGCACAAGGCAACAATTCAATCATAGCAAAAACCTGACTGTCCATGCCAATAAATGCACTGAACTTTTATACACTTGAACTTGCACAAACAATGAAAACGTACACTGATGTAGACTGGAGCCTGGCTTTATATCTAACAGAAGGGCTATAAACTGGAGAGGTAACATTCTTCTAATCTCTTCTCTCTAATTTATAGCAAACAAATGCAGCAGGGCCTATTCTGGTTCTCTGGAAAAACAGTCGTAATTTGCAGTAAGTAGAGGTTTTTTCGCCGCTTGAAAAAATATGCACAACGCACTCTTTGGGTCAAAACAAGATGCAAGTTATTACAGGCTAATTACGACAAATATTGATAATTTGTAAATTTTTGTTCCTCTGAAACGGCCCAACCTCAAAAGAGCAGAGACAACATCAAACTGTGCACGGAACTACACTCTCAAATCATAACGTAGCCACAGAAGTGCACACACTCGTCAAGTTTCAGGACAAAAGACCGGTCGTTATGACTCACCACTCCTCATTGTGGCCGCAGTATCTGACAAAGCAGGCCTCATGCCATGAAAAAGACCTTAGGCTTAACCTTCTATGGGCCTTCAGCATGCAGAATATCCAGCTGTAGTGTGATCGATATCAGACCAACTAAAACTAGGTACATATAAGGATGTAAGTGAATTTTCCATTCAAATCCTTAAAACACCCAAGTTATGATATATATATATA
>JBBPCY010000018.1:4150605-4188316 GCA_037974405.1 Brachyalestes nurse
TATTGGAGTAACATTTGACTAGTGGTATCTGTACTTTCACTTAAGTAATGAAGTTAGGTACTTTGTCCGCCTCTGTAAATAATGCATCACAGTTTTGAAGTAACTTGCCCAACACTGGTTCTGAGTGCTAAAATCTTTATCTATGAGAAGTGCAAGAAGATAGGTAGAGAGAGATTTTGAAGCTAGAGAGACATTCTGCTGCTCTGGTCGTTTTGGCAGCTCATTCCACCAGTGGGGATCCACGAATGAGACCAGTATGGACTGAGTTTGCCTTGTGTGTAGGGATGGCACAGCCAGGCGATGCTCCTTGGAGCGAGTAGGCACATAAGGCTGATTAATAGGGTTAAGGTAGCTGTGTGCCGACCCAGCTGTCACTCTGTAGGCAGCAGTTAGCAACTTGAATTTAATTCGGGCAGCCATGGGTGGCCAGTGTAGGTCAATCAGAAGTGGAGTGACATGCGGCCTTTTGGGTTGGACTACCCGAGCCGCTGCATCCTGAACCAGCTGTGAGGGTATTGTCTGAGAGACCCACTAAGAGAGCATTGCAGTAATCAAGGCGATAGGTAACCATCATTTGTACCAGGAGTTGGGTAGTATTTACAGGGGTAATTAAAGTTGTTTGTTTAAGACAGAAACTATGCGGTGTGTATGCATTGTGTTAGGTAGAGGAGAGGGAAGTTCAAGGGAGTGGTGTGTGTGTGTGTGTGTGTGTGGAGGTGTACAGTTTATGTTTTGTGTGTTTTACTACAATATTATTCTGCTAATATCTAATGAAAAGTCTACAGCTTGATAACATTATTCAGTTGTAATCATTGAAGTAAAACGTAAATCTTTTTCATTATGGTTAAATGTCTAAGGTTATGATTTTTTCCACACAGCATGACCTCCAAGCAAAGCTTCAGTTACGTTATGATGAAGTTGCAAAGAGGTATGTATATGTTTAGCTACAACATAATAATGACTATACATAGTGCACACTATGTATAGTATAGCATAGTACACACAATAATAATACATAGTACACATATAGCTATTCACAGTGCCTGGACTATGCATCTTATGATTGCAATTGCAATATTAGTTTTACATAGACATTGGAATGATGCAGAGTCTAATTCCCCATTTTTATAGATTAAACAGGTATATCAAGATAAAGATGCTTTTATTGTCACTGTACACAAGATACACTGAGATTTTACTTTAGATTTTACTTCTCTTCTGCCTGGAAGCCCGTTTAGGAGACACTATAACTAAGGTGTTTATACTCAGGTTGTGAAGGGTGTAATATTATTAGAAACTTACCAGCAGCCTTCATTCAGTTATTTTGCTATCCAAAAATATCCCTTTCACAAGCAGTTCTGATCGCTTATTGCTTGGTTGTAGCCACTAGACCAAGACGAAAAAGTGTCTGTGGAAATGTGCATTGGATTTATACATGAAAGTGTAATTTGCTATTAAGTTTGAATGTGCTTCTTGTTCTGTAATCTGTAAGCACTCATTTCGCACTCTTCACTTTGTTTTGGTTCCAGAACTCAGCCGCCTCCCAAACTTCCAGTTGGACCCAGCCATAAATTTGCCAACAACTACTATCATACTAGAGATGGAAGACGGGAGGCTGTTCCACCAACTATTGTAATGTCTTCTCAGAAGGCCCTGGCTGCTGGCAGGTGGGTTGTGTTCTCCTTGCTTAATTTTTTTTTTTAATGTTCTGCCCCCTTTGTCACCCACTTGTTGAGTGTTAGTCACCGATTTCTATTTACCGTTGTCATCAATGTTTGTGGGTTTATGACAGTAATTTTTATGTTCCATCAAATTATTCAAAATCAACCAGAAAGGAATGTTTTCTTTATCTTGGCCGTGTTGTCTAGAGGTGAGCACCTCACGATTATTTGAAGTATGCTATATAAATGTAATGTTTTATTTATAATCTCTGGTATCTCTCTATGTGAACACTTTTTGTTGTTGTTTGCACTACTGTTTGTTATCTAGAGTTCCTGTTTTCCCTATTTTTAAGCAGATCAAATTAAAACCACTTGGATGTAACTTGTCTAATTGGGCTATGATAAGCCTTTTAATGAAAATTGAAGTAGTAGAGCTATGTATAACAGAACGAAGTTGGAATTAAACTTTACTGGAGGGTAGATTTCCCTTAGGGGGAGTATAGTGAATTAAAAGGCCACAAGATGAGTTGTGAGTAATTTTTAAAATTACAATACGTTTGGACTGGGGCCTTATGTGGAGAACATAAAGTCTAGGAAGTGATGATGAGAGTCAGCTTCACGGTAATAAGCATTTGTACGGATCACAAAATATTATTTTTGATATTTGATATGTGTGATAAATGTATGATATTTGTAATAACAGACATAAAAAAAACCTCATTTGTGAATGCATAAACGTTTTGTCGAAAAGTACATACATTCACAACAAAATCGTCATTCTAGATTCCAGTTAGTGTAATGCTTTCCAGGCCTTTTAGCCTTAAACTAGATTTTAATAAGCTATTTGATGTTATTGCAGTGTTCTGTAGCTCAGAATTATATCTCTCATTTTACCACGGTGTGTGTATATATGTATATATGTGTATATATATGTATGTGTATATATAAATAAATTTTTAAAAAAATAATATATATAGATAGATAATTGCGCTCTAAATTATGAATACTTTATTAGCACAAATATAAATTACAGTATTACTGTAATCAATCCATATCTTAGCCATTTAGTCTAGTTTTGCATTGATCTACTAGTTATGTCTTTATTTGATGTTTTCACAGTGACGCTCCAGCAAAGGCCAAACGCCCTGTCCTGCCTGGACCCGAGCCAAAGGAGCTCCCACTGTCCACTGACCAGCCATACCTTTGATCACTCTCTTTATCTCTTTATCACGAAATGTTGTGAATAGATATATCTTGTCATTAATTAAATCTATGTGTACATACAGAAAATATTCTGGTTGCTTGTTTCATTCATTTCAATTCGTTTGTTAGAATTTTGGAGAACTTACAGTTGTCCAGTGCACTTATTTAGGGAATGCAGTTTTTCCTCCATGACAGTATAAACAGTTACTTCATACAAATTTCCCTTCACTTTTTCACTTCACTTCATTGTTTTGAGTTATTTTGTGTTCAAGTTTAAGGTAAAATTATGTTTTTGTTATAAATGTTGTCATGACAGGCCCACACTGTTGAGAAAACATAGCATAGGTTTATAAAAGTCTTTTTGGCTTTTGGTCCATAACCTTGCCCTTTGGCATAGTAACGCAAAAAAATCTGCACCCCTGGTCCAAGACACTAAATCAGTCACTTCACCATATCATGTGGTATGACTTGACATTTGGATTTCCATTGTTATCTTCTAGTAAAACACCTATCCACAATAGGGGGCAAACTTATGCAAAATTATGGGGCACATTTCCAGTCAAACAGAAATCCCCGACAAGTACACTGTGCTCTGAAGGTCTGTGTACAAACTATACAGCTGGGAAAGACAAAAAAAATACAGTGCTTAAATATATAGACATTTAGTGGTAGGATTTGAACAGAGTGGACCATCAGTTTTTAAGAGGGGTGTTACTGTACAGAATCCTGTTTTACAACCAATGTGTCTAATAAAGAATAATGTGGTGATTACAGCTTTCTCATGAAAAATCTGTGGACGGGTAGAATCTTGTATTTTTTTTTTTTTTTTGTGATCGGTGATGTTAAAAAGACTGCAGGGACACACATATTACAAATACCTGGGCCACATAGATGACCCCCTTCCTGTTGACAAAGCTTTACAGCTTTTTTGGGTGCTGCCTGGTGAAGTCAGATTGTGCCCTCTCCATGGGTTGCGAAGAACTACTGGTTATTTCTTAGTGCAAGACTAGCGATCCATGTAGAACTCAGGCCTACTATAGAACCTTGTGCAGGTCGGCTGACTAACTCCCTCTGCTAGTGTTTAGCTAGCTCTGGTTGTGTGTATATATCTATAACTACAGTATATGCATAAAACTATTGGGATGCCTGATCATTGCACCAACAGGAACTTTAATGACATTGAATTCAATTACACAGACTTTAATATGGAGTTGGTCCCCCCTCTGCAGCTATAACAGCATCCACTCTTCTTGGAAGGCTTTAAAAAAGATTTTTGAGATTCTGTAGAGCATTTATGAGGTTATGCACTCATGTTGGAGGAAAAGGCCTGACTCGCAATCTCTGTTTATGTTCACCCCAAAGGTGTTGGATGGGGTCAGGGCTCTGTGCAGGCCGGTCAAGTTCTTGCACAATAAATTCATCCCACCATGTCTTTATGGCGCTTGCTTTGTGCACTGGGGCACAGTCATGCTGGAAAAGGGCCTCTCCCAAACTGTGTCCACCAAGTTGGAAGCATAGGGTTGTCCAAAATATCTTGATATGCTGAAGCATTAAGATTGTCCTTCACTGGAAATAAGTGGCCTAGTCCAAACCCTGAAAAACATGTGTGCCCCAACATGTGTGTATGTTGGCTTTGTTAAGCGAAACACTTTCTTTGGCAAAAAGTTAATAGTTTCTTCTCTCAGACCAAAACTCCTACAGAATCCTAGGCAAAAATATAGGAGACCATTTTTTAGCCTGCACCTTTTGAAATACCAGACTGAAATTTAGATTCAAAGTTTCATCCATGTATCAGTAAACGTGCCAAGTGTTCTCCAGGTGTTAGGTCAGTACTCCTGAAAGGCAACACATGCAAAATGACATTTGCCTCCAAAATGCAAATTAGGCTATGTAAAGTCAGCCCAAGTGATCTTTCAGCTTCTATTTAATTGCTTGTCATAAGAACACTCTGTTTGTCTTATTGTTATACCGTCATTACATAAAATAATGCTACACAGTGTCCTTTCAGGTTTTCTCCTCAGTTTTGTTTTTTTCTTCTTCACCAGACATGATTGTGAGGCATCAGAATTTAACTTACAAGGGGACTATAAAATTGGGGGCTTTTTTCCTGTGCATTCAGCATCTGACTTAATAATCCCAAGCTCTCCTGTGGCCTTGGAATGCTTAACGTAAGTAAAAAAAAAAAAAAATTGGTCGTGGTAGTATTGTAATCAAAGATCAGTAAACAGAAAGAAAGCAATAGTAGCAGTGAAAAAATATCAGTGGTCTCCAGGTTAACAATAATGATAATTATTATTATTACATTATTACATAAATGTTATTAAATTCTTGGTATTATTATTCAATAATAATTAAATTGTTATAACATTTTTATTAAATGTATTTTTAAATTATTTTTTGAACCAAAGATCAAAACTTTTTGTTTGGTAGTGATAGTATTGTAGTCACAGGTCAATGGATTGACAAAAAGAAAGCAAGAGCAGCAGTAAAAATATAAGTGGTCTCCAGGTTTAACTTCAGTTTAAGGTCACACTGTGAGGATGCCACTAGTAAAATCTTTTAATTCTGTAGCACTTTTCACTTTTTTCCCTTCCCCCCTTGCAGACAGCCATTATCAGTGCAGGGTTATGGTATGGTTCAGGTGATGAGGTTTGCTGTTGAGGAAATTAATAACTCCTCGACCCTCCTGCCGAACATCTCTCTTGGCTACGAGATCTTTGACCTGTGTGCAGACTCTCAGAATTTCCCTTCTGTCCTCGACATGATCTCATATGATGGGCAAATAGAAGTGGGAGCAAGCAGTAACAATAACAGACACAACGTTATTGGTGTTGTGGGTCCATTTGCAAGCTCTGAATCTTTGACCCTTGCACCCTTGTTAATGATGGACTTCCTTCCAATGGTATGTATTTCTGATTTTTTTAAAAACTGTAATAAATGTAATGTAATAAATGTATATGTAATACTTGGGTGTTATTTTACAGATTAGTTATGGATCATCCAGCTACTCTCTAAGTAATAAATTGCTCTATCCATCTTTTTTGAGGACTGTACCAACTAACAAAGATGAAATGCAACTGATCATTATGTTCATCCAGCAGTTTAGTTGGAACTGGGTGGCTTTTATTGGCACTCATGGGGATGAGTACAGTCAAAATGGACTGGACTTGTTCCGTCAGACCATACAAAATACCAATATATGCTTGGCTTATCTTCATGAACTCGGAAAGACCTCCAATTATGAGGACATACTACGCAAGATAGACTCACTAGGTATTAATGTCATCATAGTTTTCACGCTGGAGGACCATGCCCGAGATTTGATCAAGTCAGCAATTAAAATCAACATAAAAGGCAAAGTTTGGATAGCGGGTGATGCATGGTCTATGGACCAGGAGCTCTCCACTACACCTGGGGTTGAGAAGGTTGGGACCATTTTCGGAATTACGCAAACAATGTTGAGCTTACCTGGATTCCAAGACTTTGTCTACAAGTCACGGTTCACAGGTGGAGCCCATAACTTTTTGGATGATGAGGACAGTTCACTTCAAGAGACATGTAACCAAGCTTGCCAAAACTGCACAAGCTTGAGCACAGATGAAATTATGAACGAAAACCCCACGTTTTCTTTTGGTGTCTACTCTGCTGTGTATGCCCTGGCGTATGCGTTGCATGGTGCGCTCAGCTGCAGCGAGGTGGGGTGCAGCAAAGATCAAGACATTCCTCCATATTTGGTAAGCATTCTGTGGAAATGTTTATACTGAAGACATTCAGTCTTCCATGATAAAACATGCAAATGTGCAATCACTCGTGAATTTTTCACTTCTGTATGATTATAATAACCATGATGAGTTTTTGCTTACTTCAGGACAAGTGGGACAAAAGTAGGGATTATTTTTTTATTTTTTTTTCCATTCAAGCTTCTACAATATGTCAAAAAGTCAAACTTCACATTACAAAACCGGCAAATTACATTTGATACAAATGGAGACCCACCAGCCAGTTTTGCAGTGGTGCTCTGGAGGCCAGAGGAAGACCCCTTATTTCAGATGGTTGCCACATATGACACATATCCAACTGTTCAGCTTACTTTGAGCAGTTACCTGTTTTCCTGGCTTAAAAATGGCACAGTAAGTTATATAATTGTTTCTAAAACTGTATTAATTAAATTGATGAAATTTCTGTTCTGTTGCATTGGTGTTACATTGAAAATGTGTTGGTGTTCTGCTCTGAATGGTTATAAGTCATCAGAAAATCCCAATCATATTATATAAAGTATAATATAAAAACGAAGCATCAAATAACATTCTTTTTATTGTTTTGTTAGGTCCCATTTTCTAATTGTTCCATTGAATGTGATTCTGGATTTGCAAGAGTGCAAAATTCAGTGCATAAGTGTTGTTTTCAGTGTGATAAGTGCCAGGCCAACACATATATCAACACCTCAGGTATGTTCTTTAATTATATATCTCAGGGTAAATATATTACACAGTTGTAACAGTACTGATCATATGTGTATTAGGTTTTTGACATCTGCAGGCTTGTAGTGTGAGTGGGTGAAAAGCTATTTGAAAACAGTGGTTATGTTCTCTTAACATTAGCTTAACATTTCAAATGTCCACAAATTAACAAACATGGGCGTCGATATTACTTAATAACTTCTGCTGTACAAAGCTTTGCTGAGCTTTTTTATTATTTTACTTCAGCTAAAGATTTTTGGAGTGGTGCAGCAACCTCCGGCCTACTCGTTTTTAAATCAATAACTAGAATATTATTTTTATTATTATTATTATTATTATTATTATTATTGTTGTTGTTGTTGTTGTTGTTGTTGATGTTGTTGTTGTTGTTGTTGTTGACTATTATTCAAAAGCTTGGAGTCAAGATGCTATTATGGTCCTTAAGTAAAAGCATGAAAATGTACCATGGTACCACCCCAGTGACAGTGTTTGTACCCTGAAAGGTGCGGGTGTTTATACCAAATATAAAAAGACTTTTTAAAGTATGTCCCAGATCCCATATTGCTGAAAAAACCCTGTCTGTATCCCAAAATCTAACTCATATGAATACATGCATAATAATAATAATAATAATAATAATAATAATAATAATAATGGGTCAGCTGGTGGCCTGGTGCTTTGAGAGCTGCCTTTGTGATCGGAAGGTTGCGAGGTTGAATCCCATGACTGCTAGTGGCACTGCTGAGTTACCTTTGAGCAAGATACCGTTCCCACACACTGCTCCATGGGCGCTGAGTCACTGGCTGCCCAATGCTTCACTTGACGATTGGGTTAAAGGCAGAGAAAGTGTTCTCTCTGTGTGGTGTGTTCACGTGTGGCCAATGTACTTACTTTACTTCATTAATAATAAAGAATGTAAATGTAATTTAAAACAATTTAAGACTTTTATTATAAAACCACCACTAAAAGTTCATTTGTTTTTGACCTTTTTGTTTCAGTGGACCTTTATAGCTGCGCTTCCTGTAAGGAGGGGGAGTGGTCGGACGAGGGGAGTGTTTTCTGTCAGAAACGAACTATTGTTTACCTTCAGCACACAGACCTTCTCTCTGTACTTTTCCTGTCATGCGCCGTGTCCTTCATTGTTCTTTCCATCACGGTCACCATCCTTTTCGGCATCAATTACAATACTCCAGTGGTGAAGTCTGCTGGTGGGGGCATGTGTTTCCTCATGTTAGCCTGTTTGATTCTGTCCAATGTTGGGGTATTCTTTTATTTCGGAGTGCCTCAGCCTGCCAGCTGTGTCTTACGAAATGTCTTTTTCATCTTCTTCTTCACGGTGTGCCTCTCTTGCATGGCTGTGCGTTCCTTTCAGATCGTTTCTGTCTTCAAGATGGCTGCCAAATTCCCAAAGGCATATAGCTGGTGGGTGAAGTACAATGGTCAGTGGCTTTGCCTTGCTACGTACTCGGTCCTGCATCTCTTTGCTTGCTGGACGTGGCTACAGTTTGGCGCACCCAAACCCTACAACGACAACACATCTTTTAAAGATCAGACCATCCTTACCTGTGATATTGGCACATTGGGCACGTCCATCTTTGCTTGGTTTTTCCTCTGGTTTCTCAGCGTTGTCTGTTTCTGCTTCTCCTACATGGGAAAAGATCTCCCGAAAAACTACAACGAAGCAAAGTCCATCACATTTAGCCTGGTCCTGTTTTACCTGGGCTGGACTGCATATTTCACAGCCTACATTGTTTTCAGGGGGAAGTATGTGCAGCTTCTCAACGCAGTGGCCCAACTGTCTAGTGCGTATGGCATTATCATCAGCTTCTTCATCCCAAGAACCTACATCATTCTTTTTCGACCAAGCAAGAACACACAGGGGTACTTTCAGACAAAAATTCAGACTTATACTCAGACTATTAGCAGAATGTAAATTCATGCAGAACAACCTCTCACTTCGCATTTACAATTAATAGCAGTAAATGTATCCTTACAATCATCCTAAACCCAAGATAAACTTAATTAGACTCTTTTTTATGGTATTAATCCTCTGAGCTTTACTGAAGAATGGCCATAGTTACACTCAAGTGAAACGTATATTGTGTCAGCACAGTCAGCTACACGAAGACAGAAGTAATGCTTTGATGTCTACAATCCAGTCTACATCTAGTAAAATTTTGGTCCGTCACTCATTTATTGTGTTTCCATATGTTGTATGATTATAGTATCAGTTGTAAATGTAAGTATGACATACTATTAAATATTTTCTTCCTACTAAAATATTTAGTGGTTCATTTTGCCATTATGGAGATCATTCAATATATACTTTGTCTCATGTAATGTTTGTATCTCTGGTTGTATTATGGAAATGTCATGTAATGATCCATATAGTGGTTTAATCAAATTGATCTATGTAAAGTGGACACGGACGTTACTCCTGCCCTCCTTAGTTCACTCTCACAACACATTGCCATATCATGAAATACTTCTACCAGCACCATGCAGTGGATCGGAATTTACGTTCTGCTTTTGGATCTAGCTAACCAGGTCAAAATCCTTTGCTTGCCATCTGAATTCAGCTTGCAGGGAGAGTATTTGTTGGGTGGATTTTTTTCACTGAATATGGTTTTAAACCCAAAGCGCCAGTCCTACCCAGTCACCCTTAAGTGCAACAGGTATGTTTCTATACTCTTTGTTTTTACTCTCTGTTTTACCTCAGCAGGGTTGGTGATATGATGTAAAGGCGGTTTGACGTGTGATCTTCCATTTTTGAGAAAGATTGAGAAAGCTTACAGGCTAAAAGAAAAACAACAAAAATAATCACATGATGATTTACATCACGTTTTAGAATCATTTTAAATAAAATAAAATTAAATGTTACTAAGTCTGAATTCAGATGTGGACAGTAACGAAGTACATTTACTTGAGTACTGTACTTAAGTACAGTTTTTGAGTATCTGTACATTACTTGAGTAGTTTTTTTGGAAACTTATAACTTTCACTTCACTACATTTCTATCAAGGTTCTCGTTACTCGTTACCTTCGGTTGTAAAAGTGGGTTATTGTGTCACTTTTCAGAAGAAAGCCTATCAGAAATTACCAGTAGTGTTATGTCACTTCTGTACGCTGTAACACTGCAACGGCAGCATGGTTAATCAGTAGCGGGAGAATGAACGGAGACAGCGACTCTTCATGCCAGCATCCATGGCCATATTTAAGTTTGTCGATGTTTAAGTTTACTGAAAAGATTTTAAAAGTCGTATTATTTAAAGTGTGCCATGTTTGCCTAAAACAAACTGCTGCATTTACAGCGGTTCAGTTGTCAGATTCGTTCAAATATATAGTACATAGACATACCTTTTGTGTAGGTTTGTAGTGTACAATTAATTAAAAAAGGCTTTCTTTATCAGTTCTTTATCAGTTTGTGTTTCATTCTGTAAGATTCTACCTTATTCCTCATGCTACATCTTGTACAAGCAAGTTAGATGCATTAGGTTTTGTAAGTGTGGTGGCAATAAATCAACAATGCCGTGAAATATGTACTTTTAATACTTTTTAGTATTTTTGGAAGCAAGTACTTCGGTACTTTTACTTAAGTGAAATTTGACTGAATGACTTTCACTTGTATTGGTGTAACATTTGAATAGTGGTATCTGTACTTTCACTTAAGTAATGAAGTTAGGTACTTTGTCCGCCTCTGTCTGAATTGTTCACATCAGCAGTGGTGATACAAACGTCACAACAAAACACTTTGAATGGCTGTTTACATCTTAGCAGTGTGATTATGGATATGGACAATCAGCCAAATTCCGATATTTATTTGTCTTTTTTATCATTCTACAGTTTACTGTGCTTTAAAACAACAGTTCCTAAAAGGTTATTGACCTGAATGAGGTCTTGATGAAAAATGGCTTGTTGTAGAATCATCCATTTAGATGTTATTCAGGAATCTAAAAATGTCTTTTCCAAAGAACCCTTGTTTGGCCTGCTTACTTTGAGGATGCAGATGGAAAGAATGAAATAGAGGAGTTCTGAGTAGTGGCAGATCTAGTAGTGGCTGAGATTTTGGTATTCAGAATAGATTTCTGGTTGTGATATGAAAAACATTTGGTAATGTAATTTCATGGTGAATTTATTTATTTCTCTTAAAACAGTTTTTGCTTTGTAACTCTTTTGGAACATTTTTTTTCCTGTTTTAATCCTCCAGGTATCAGTTTGATGAAGCAGCTTATCAGATGTTCCAGGTGATGAGGTTTGCTGTGGAAGAGATTAACAACTCCTCCAAAATCCTTCCAAACGTAACACTTGGCTATGAAATCTTTAACCATTGCTCAGACACGCAGAACTTTCCCTCCGTTTTCAGTTTTATCTCTCAGAATGGATCAGTCCCAGTGCTGCGTAATTACAACAGCTACCAGCCTAAAGTAATTGCTGTAACAGGTCCATATGAAAGCACCACAACTCTCACTGTTGCACCATTCTTCATGCTAGACCTTATCCCAATGGTAAATAAATAACTTCAGACTTTATACCTCTAAACTTCTTAAATAGTTTCAAAACACATTAATTTTTCATGTTCACTTGCTGTTTGTGAACCATTTAGGGATGTACTTTTTGCTTTTTCACCTACAGGTGAATTATGGAGCATCGGCTGATGAACTAAGTAATAAAATGCTGTACCCTTCCTTTGTGAGAACAATGCCCAGCAACAAAAACCTGATTGAGATGATTGTTCGCATTATTAAGTGGTTTGGATGGAACTGGGTTGCTTTTATTGGCAGCCAGGATGACTACAGCAAAGATGGTCTGAATTTATTTGACCAGTACACAAGACAAAACACCATCTGCTTGGCCTATCAAGAATTGCTGCATCTAGACTCAGATTACCATTTTACCCTTCAGAAAATTGAGAAGCTTAAAATAAAAGTCATAGTGGTTTTTTCTTTGGAAGTGGTTGCAGAGAACATAATCAAAGCAGCTATAAAGTACAATATCAGGAACAAAGTTTGGATTGCCAGTGAGGGGTGGTCTATGAACAAGCAGCTTCCTCGAGAACCAGGGATACAAAAGATTGGCAAGATTTTTGGCATTACAGAAAAATTCATGTCTATTCCTGGATTCAGTGAGTTCATCTATAAAACCCAAGGAAACAGTGATGACAATGAGGAGTGTGAAGGCCAGCCACCTCAGGCAGTGGAAAAATTTTGTAATCAGGTCTGTGATAATTGCACAAACTTGAGTCCAGAGGAGATTTTAAAAGAAAATCCTACGTTCTCTTTTCCTATATATACTGCGATTTATACCATGGCACAGGCTTTACACAACATTCTACACTGTGATGTGAATGGCTGCAACAAGAGCATTCCAGTTTACCCCTTCATGGTATGTAGAACTGCCTAGAATGGTAAAGTATCTTCATAATGTACGACTAATGGTTTGGCCCAAATCATCATCTGTTTGTAATTTGTGGTCTGATATTTTTTAGCTTCAGAAGGAAATTAAGAAGTTGAATTTTTCTCTCAATGGCCATCAAGTACAGTACAATGCCAATGGGGATCCACCTATCAGTTTTGTGGTAATCCACTGGCACCCTGAATCTAGTTCTCAGGTCTTTGAGGTGATTGGCACATACGACACATATCCAGAAATTGCTTTCACCATCAACAACTCCCTCATACGATGGGATGATGGCGCTGTAAGTGAAACCCTTATTCATTGTTTCATTCATCACATCATGTTTCTTTACTTGTGCTAATTAAGCATTTCTTGCCTTTATAAGGTGCCCTTTGCAAACTGCTCTGTGGAGTGTCCGGCAGGATTTCAAAGGGAACAGGATCACAATCATGAGTGCTGTTTTCAGTGTAAGAAGTGCCAGAGTAACACCTATGTAAACTATACACGTAAGTAATCTGGACACAAAGCTTCCTGCAGCACCCTCTTTAAAATAAAACAACCATTTTAGTTCCCTAAATAACCATGTAAATGTGAAGAACTGTATTCAGTGATCAAATTCTTTATCAGATTATGGGTTCTTCCAAGAATATTTATATTATATTATATTATATTATATTATATTATTTAAACTTTTTAATGTTTAACAAGGTTTTTCAGACTTTAGTAAACCAAAAATGGTTTACACAAAGAACGCTGAATGAATGAGCACACACCCTGGCTAGTGCAATACTGCTGAAGCATTAAAACTAACATTTTCTAACAAACACTACAATCTTAAAAAGGACTCCTAGAGTTTTTTGGATTATGTGGAGCCTTTTTAATTTTAAAAATGTTTTTCACACCTAACCGTCAGTTACATAAAAAAAAATGGGGAACCAAAAGTGGCTCTTGGTGTGAGTTTTTTTGTGTGTAAATCTTCACTGGGAAATCTTGTTCTCCATTAGACTATTTTGTGTCATAAGCAGTTAAGAATGCCCAGTATCAGAAGCTTCCAATCAAAAGAGTTAGTTTCCATACTGGTTTTGTGATCAACATCAACATTAACTGAGTGGTCTTCCTTTCAGGAGACCCCTACACTTGCGTTCCATGCAGTGCAGGTGAGTGGTCAGTAGAGGGAAGCACTTCCTGTCAGAAGCGAGCCATCTTGTATCTTCAGTTCACAGACACTTTATCCGTGTTACTCATGGTATCTGCTGGCTCTCTGGTGCTGCTGAGCCTTGTTATTACAATTCTGTTTTTGTTCAATTACAACACGCCAGTTGTAAAGTCTGCTGGAGGCAATATGTGTTTCCTCATGTTAGCCTCTTTGATTATGTCTAGCATAAGCGTATTCTTTTTCTTTGGACAGCCCACACAGTTAAAGTGCATCTTCAAAAATGTGATGTTCTGTTTTTTCTACACTGTCTGCCTTTCCTGTTTGACTGTACGGTCTTTTCAAATATTCTACGTCTTCAAAATGGCCAATAAGTTCCCCGAAGCATACAAATGCTGGGTGAAGTTCAATGGCCAATGGATTGTCATAGCCATCGTCGCAGTCGTTCAATTGATCTTTTGTGTTTTGTGGATGACCATCAAAATACCTGGTCCTTGGAGGGATGAATCATCTTTTGAAGAGGTCGTCATCCTGGGCTGCTCACCAGGGAACAGAGGGACATTAGAAGTGGTGGTGTTCCTCATTTCGTTTCTGAGTGTTCTCTGCTTCTTCTTGTCCTACATGTGTGCTGATTTACCTAAAAACTACAATGAGGCCAAATCCATAACTTTCAGCATTCTTTTATTATACATCAGCTGGTGCCTTTACTTCACAGCAGATATGATTTCTCAGGCTGTACACATACAGCTGCTTAATGCAGCAGCCCAGCTATCTAGTTTGTATGGTATTCTGCTGAGCTACTTCATCCCAAAGTCTTACATAATTGTTTTGCAGCCAAAAAAAAATACTCAGGCATACTTTCAGACATCTATTCAGACTTACACCCAAACCATGAGCAGGACCTAAGGTAGAAGAATGGTAGTGAAGTGGTCTAATGACAAAAATAAAGGCGCAAAAAAAAGAAAAACACTTATAAAACACGTTTGCTTCCCTAAAGTATATTTTGTTAGATGGATCTTAAAGAAACATTTTTGTAAATATGATGTGGAACTGTAAAGAACCTTTGAAACTTTCTTGTGTCTCATTTACAAATATCCTTCACTGAATGTAAAGGCACTGTGGGTTGTTATATCAGAAGATCATGATGCATCATCATTGCAAAGCTCAACACACTTAGAGAGCTGCCATTTCTGTTACATAAGCCTCTACTGGCAAGCAAACAGATGCCTCTACTGGCAAGCACCATGAGTGATGGGGGAGAGGGAGGGCCATCCCACAAACCCAGAGAGAATGAGGACAGATGCCTCTACTGGCAAGCACCATGAGTGATGGGGGAGAGGGAGGGCCATCCCACAAACCCAGAGAGAAGGAGGCCTATGATGCACTTATGGAGTCCCTGTGGCACTACCTGTGGCACCACCAGGGATGAATATCATGATCTTCTGATGGTAGGGCCAACATTTTTGCACAGTTGCACCACTTGGAAGAAGAACATTTCATTAGTTATATTTTTTGTTTTTAAAGTGCTGCCCATTTTAAAAGAATGTCTACTTTGATAAATATTTTACTAGGGACATTAGAATGTTCAAATCTGAATTGTGTTTTATTAACCTAATTCTGCCTTGTGTGTGTAAAAGTAAAAGAAAAATGATCCATCACATCGGTTGTTTCTCACTTACACTTTATAATATACAAAATTGAATCTCAGCTTAGCTTGTTAAAGCACATCTGCATTGATAGCAATATTGCCAAATATTGTGTAGATCCCCAGGTCGCACCAGAACAGTTTTAATCTGTCCAGGCATGAACCCTGACTACCTCTAAAGTGCTGTAGTATCTGACATTAAAATATTAGCAGAAGATCCTTTAAGTCCTAATTTTCAAGGGGCCTCCATGGATCAGACTAATTTGTCCAACCTACCACTTTGGAGATGCTCTGACCCAGTCATCTAGCCATCACCGGCATTACTGTGGATGATGTTCTTAACATTTGACCTCAAACTCAAGATTTAAAATATCTTTTACAAATTAAATCCTAGTTTTCAGAAAGCACATTTTCTAACTTTTCCTGAAATTTCTGACATTAAAAGGTCACATTTTCTTATCTTTCTAAACTTTACAAAACAGTCATAAGGGTCTTATTTGAACCTATATAAAGGTTGTTTTTTGCCACACATCCAAGCAAAAACATTAACCATTTAATCTCCTGTATTGTAACCGTGTAACTTTTGGATGCCTGAACACTGCCTAAACAGGTTTTCAGTATTGTGAGAGGAGCAGGCACCTTGGGGTTCTGCATTTGAGAGGTATATTGCTGCTTTGTTCCACTATTGAGAGCTCTGGCATGTGGAACAGGAGGACGGACCGTGAAGCCACGAACGAATGGTTTCAATGGCGAAGGCCAGCGTGGCATATGGCGGGGGCTCGTTGAAGGCTGACACCAACAAATTGTCGATTTCATACCAGTTTTCTTTCCAGAGGGAAACCCATGCCCACCCACGCGGTTGCTGGAGTATCTGAACGACAATTTATGCTACAAAATACAGTACACTCTCCGCTGTTCTGGACAGTGCGTCTAAGCTCTGGGCTGTCAAAGCGCTGTTAAATCAACCTGCACCTGATTGCATAACCACATACTCTCTCCGTACTTTAATACAAACTCTGCATATGAAACAGCCTTTTCTAACCATCTCAAATCTCAGTTTTTGGAAGATTTGCAGGGTTAATAACATTATATTATAACGTATATATTACTTGATTGCAGGAAAAGATTAATACACTGAGGACTCCTGAAAGCACGTTTTCGTCTGGGCTTCAACAAAAGCAGCAGATTTTTAATTCATTGCCAGATTAGGGCTGAAACCGCTTTAATCTGTTTGAGAATAAGAGAAAAAACATTTCTTCAGTGGACGTTCGTTATATTCTACTATTCCACAATAAACTGTATGGCAAATCCCATTTACTCAGCAGGTGTTAAGACTCAACAAGTTGGTTTTTGCTCTGTCGACTCTATTTAGGCACCAGCGAGCCCATTCTCTCCTTAACAGTGCGCCTATTTTGTTTTTTAGGCCTAAAAATACGAAGCGAGGAAAATCGCAGGGCCGCCTCTAGCCTTTTGAGCCGCAACCCCCGATTTTCCACTGCTGGGGGTGGGGGCGTTGGGTTGTGGTTTGGTGTGGGAGATAATGGAACCACCCTGGGAAATCTGCCTTGACTTTTTAACACACCACAGAGCTTCCACTGCTCTATTTCTGGTTCCACAATATTCCAGCAAGGGCTACACAATTAAATAATAAATAATAATTTCATTATTATGAAGCCCATCATTAGCTACAGTAATTACTGCCAAAGCCTATATTTTCGACCTGTCAGATCCGGTTATTTTTCTTTTATAGAAATAAGTCGAGAGCAAAAAGAGCAGTTTCCAACCACAAGGCTTTAGGTATGCTCGATCTGATCATCCACTTTTAAGCACGGTGGGGTTCTGATATAATCTCTACCGTTCTCCATCCATCACTGCTTGCTAGGACTTCTTTGATTTGGCGACTTCTATGCAGTAGCAGTTCTTTGTTAGTATATGGCCTGTCTTTCCAGAAGCCAGTGTCCACTTTTCTTATACAAATGGCCCGCAGACTCTGCAGAGTGAATGGCAGATGTTTTGCAATTCAAGGCGCATCAATGGGGCCAAGATTTAGTGTTTAACAATAAGAGAAGGACCCCCTTTTGTCAGTCACTTGTGTTTGCCCAGAGGAGCTGGACAAAGGCTTCATCCTTCACCGAGTTATAAAGTTACTTTCCACTAGTTCATTTCAGGCCTTGAGAAAACCCAAAGCGATGTTAATGTGCACCTCGCGCCTTTTCAGAGCCTAACCCCAGTGCACATAGCCAAACACAGGGCATTGTGCGCCTTGACCAAAGTAAAGACACTTAAATAACCTGCAGACCAGTCTATAGAAATTCATGATAGAACATGTTTGATCAGACCAAGACAAACAGGGCCGTCGCGTGGCTGTTTGCGCAGTATACATTTTATGAAATGTTGAGCCAATATAAAGACTTCATAGTTTGGGCCAAAGTACAGCCGTGCTGGACGCCACTGCTTTCCCCTTATATTGCATTGAATCTCTGAATAGTTTTGAGGCGGTTCTCCAATTTGCTTCGCTCTCAGATGACCTTATCCTTTGGGATATGGCCTGCCTTTCCTCGAGCTGCTTTGCATATTAGGAGAGCATGGTCAGTCAGGGTTCCTGAGCATTCACATTGCATTAGTTCAAATGTGAATTTCTAATTTTGATTTAAATGTAATCAAAATTGTTCAAAAGATTTACTATAACCGGATGACTAGATTATTGCAAGATCATGGTTATATTTTATTTCGGGCATTTTTAGACCATCAGCGCTCGTCTTTAGGGCCATCTTGCACGCCCGTCTCAGCTGATTCGTGTACATGTAGCTGCTTTGTCGCGCCATTGGTGTGCTAATTGAAGAATATTTTTCCCCGCCAAAAAGACAACGTTTATTGCAGGTAATTGTATAATTGCCTCACTAATTGTTGTTAACAAGTCGTATAGGGCTCCAATTACTGCAGGATCTCCCCGCTGCGATGGGCTAACAAAAGACCCTCAGGGTTAATGAGTGACAAAAAGAGAAAAGTGAGCGTGGTCCCGCGCAAGAGGACGCTTTTCATAAACATCCACTCAACTTGCTGTTTTAACGCTAGGCTGGTATTATTATGCCAAGTGTGGGCACAAGTCGTTCCTGTTTTATTGTTATTGATGAGGCTTTTTTAAAAGATGAAAAGGAGGGAAAATTCCAACCCGGCGCATCTATATATTCTGTTGTGAGTTAGAGTAAAAAAAATCACAAAGCTAATAAATTAAAATAAAATATCCCCCTGCTGCATGCATTACTAATTCAGCTGGACTAAACTCTGTGGATGTATATTGCACTAACGTAGTGCGACGTGTTGGATTTGAGCGTGAAAATGGCGTGGTAATGCTGCGTGCAGACAGCACAATGGCCTTTACGCGCAGGGGTGCTTTGCTCCAATTTCATACCGAGTTAGCACTGCTTTATGCACCCTGAGAGCCGAGCAGCGCCGTGATTTGCACCAATTTTTCGGTGCATTACATGCAAGTTTATCGCGGGGCCAGATAGAATAGTGTCGGCGGACAGAGCTAAATAGGCGTTAGATGTTAACAGATCTACACGTGTTCCACAACCTGCAGGAGCAGTCACGCTTTGGTAATTAAAAAAACAAAAAAAGAAAAGTAACCAGTAGCAGGACAAACCTGGACTTAGTACGGTCGCATTGAATCACACTTGCTCGGACCAGTTTGTGTTAATGAATTAAAATAAAAAATAATGCCAATACAAATTAATTACACTACAAATTATCCCAAAGCTGTCTTTCCCCCCGTTAACTGTGACCTCTCAGTTAGACTCGACTCTAAATAAGTAAATAGATATTTAAATGTTTATTGTGATTTAATGTATATTTTAGTTATTTTCTTCTTACTCATATATTAATTCAACAAGGCCTATTAATTCGTATCTATCTATCTATCTATCTATCTATCTATCTATCTATCTATCTATCTATCTATCTATCTATCTATCTATCTTCTAAACTCGTCTCGTTTCCCACCGTTTTCGTTTCAAAGCGGCGCAACAAAGCATTGGCGCTTGAAAGTAAAGGGGGTTTTCAGGATCCCCCCCGCCGTTTGGATGGGCGCGCAACTGTCTGAAGAAAGGATCAATGGGCTCGCCATCTTTAAATATAAACTGCATTATTCTCCCAAAGCCCCCCTTGTCTCGCGCGCCTCTTCCCAGTCAGCTCTTCTCTGGCGCTTGCAGCTACAAGCGCCCATTGTCCGCACTTCGCTTGTAGACGTGAGCACCAAAGAGGAGCGGACCTTTCATTCTGTCGCGTGTCGGACGCTCGAGGCAGGACATCAAACCCATTCCCATTTCTCCCCTTCACCCAAGTGAGCAACTCGGTAGAGCTACAGTCAGCTAGCACGAGGGTGCTTTATTTTTTGCTAGGAGCTTCATATACAGTTAAGACACTCAAACACTATAACGTGATTTAGCCCACCACGTTTACATTTATGGCATTTAGCAGACGCTCTTATCCAGAGCAGAGACCCCGAATAAACCTTTTTAGAAGCATTACTGGAACTTATGCTCACTTTTAATAGCTTTCCAGGCAATAGTCATCATTTAAGTAGCATTATAAATATTAGCTACTATAAATTATAATCTATATTAGCATTAAATAAACACTACAAATCACATTATGATAATAACAGAAGTAACCACAAATATATTTTAAAAGTCTGTCTGAGAAATGAATTTAATTAAATTCCAATCGTAATTAATAAATCACCCATGTTCACTCTGGCTGTGAGATTGCCAGAGTATGAGTTCATGTGGCTGACTTTCCCAAGCCCTGCTGTATTGATGGGGCAGTGTGGAGAATCGGGAGGACAGGGCCCCCGCACGGAAGGCGTTCCTCTGATTCTCCTCGCTCTGTGCACTGAAGGCAACATCTGGGAGCGTTCCACCTCTGCTCAATGCTGATCGACAGTGTTGTGGTCCAACAGAGAATACTTTTAGTCACAGACTCACGAGCATAAAGTGCTCCACTGAACGACACAGGGAATATATACAATAGCTTGATCCTACTTTGTCTTAAAATGATTAAATAATTATCATTATGTGCATTACTACGTGCATTGCTATCTTACTATGATATGGACTTGTCTAAATAACATGCAGTGTTCTCATCAGTGTCTAAAACTAATTATATGCAATATCTTATTTTTATGTGCAATAGTCTTACCATGCATGCTAGGGCAGCCGGAAGGCATAGTGGTTAGAGCGTTGGCCTTGCAATGAGATGGTTGTGGGTTCAAAACTGCTAGTGTTACCTCTGAGATACACTTGAGCAAGGTGCCATCCCCACACACTGCTCCAGAGGGGCCCCTAATTGGGTGCAGCTTCGCTTGGTGAATTGGTTAAAAGCAGAACAAGAATTTCACATCGTTCACACTGTGTGCTGTGATGTGTTCACGCGTGACTATAGAGGTTAATAAATGTAATCATTTAATTATATGTAACATCGTATTTTCTGCAATACTTGTGAATATCATATCAATATTACTTATTAGAGATACTATGTATCTGTACTACAGCTTACTTCGTTATTACTTATATTCTACTGATCTGTACTACATGCAATACTCCTAACCACCATTCGCTTAACAGTAAATTATTTATCTATAGTATTAATAAATAAGTGGGCTCCCCTCTGTACAGGGTGAGTATGACTGAGGACACAGGCATGATTTCCACGGTTCGGCCCGAGGCCTCGCGGCGTGACACACAAAGAGAAAAGGCTGAATGGCCAGGACTGGTACAAGTTCCCCAACACAGCGCCTCGGTGTTTGGGACATTAGTCCCTATTTTATGGTGATTCTGTATGCCTTTCCCTCCTGTTTCGCCCCACACGATGCTGCTTCTGCTCCACATAGCATCACCCATAACATCTGCATGGCGCACACCTCACAATCTAGACTCTTTAATGAAGGTTCCAAAAGGTTCCTGAACGCTTCTTGGCTGTTCGATGCAGAAAATAAATAAAAAGATAAGAAAGAACCTTTTTATCCCTTGGGAAGTTGTTGTTTCATTAGCATTCTCAGCGCAACAATAGAGAATAAAAGATAATAAGACAACAAAAATATATGATAAGAACATTAGTACGACAAATAACAGTGTAACACTGACATTGCTGTGTGTAAAGATTGTTTGCTGTACTAGCAGATCAGTAGTGCAAAATAAGGAAGTAGCTTGGAGTTAATGCAATAAAAGTAAGTACAATAAAAACGCAGCAGATGATAAAGTAATGACATTATTAAGGTAATTAACTAAATTATATATTAATCTTAATCTTAACTATTATGAAGGCTCTTTGAACTTTTAAAGTCTTATGCACACACATACATCATCTAGGAAAGAACTGAAAGGTTTTTTAAAGAACCAAATGTGGTTCTTTACTGGCATGCTTCAAAGAACACTAAAGATGGATATTAGAAATAAATAAGGATAACTCGAACAAAAGATAGATACATTTTAGCAATAGTTGTACCTTTTGTACTGCCGAGAGCCAGTTAGTCTAATTTATGAACATAATACTATTAAATGATCACTCTGACACCAAAATTTAATTTTGGAGATACATCATTTACCAGTTAAGTAGGCTACTCTGTGTCTGCATTCTGATTGTCGTAAGTTTTACATTTTCTCCACCTGCGTTCTTGAAAACTCTGCCTCCAGCGCTTGAGATAGCTCGTGGGTGTGAGCCATTGGCCAATCCCAGCGCTGGAGGGCGGCGATTGGTGTAATCAAGGTGGAAGACAATTGGACGCGCGCAGCATTGAGATGTTATGTGAGTCTGACACTATAAATGGGCCCACGCGCACGAACACCTCCACTCGAACTCGAGAGGAGATTCAGGGCGAGGAAAGCGGCAGAATAAAAACAAAACATGGTCTCAGAGAGTCTGAAAAGGACAAAAGTCTCCATCCACAAAAAGGTAAGTTATGAAGGAACCAGTCATGAAATTGGCGAGTGAAGAAAGGACGTTGTTTTCACTAAAACTTCTTCCTCTCTTTTTCATCCAGGTCTCCAAACCGCTGATGGAGAAAAAGAGAAGAGCGCGCATCAACATGTGCCTAGACCAGCTGAAGACACTCCTCGAGAGCCTCTACTCCAACAATGTACGCATTTTCTTACTGTGTATTTATATTTGTATTGTTTTTCTTTAGCGTATTGAAACTGCTTACTGTGACTTTATACCACTCACTTTTACACTCTTTTTCAGATCCGCAAACGAAAACTTGAGAAAGCTGACATTCTGGAGCTGACAGTGAAACATCTGAAACATCTTCAAAAGGTCGAAAAAGGTGTGTGGAACTGAATATCGTCCAAACTATACACTGTAACAGGAATACAGGGGTCGATGTGAATTGAGAATGCATGAAAAATAATAACAATAGGGATAATAATAACAATAACGACAATAATAATAAACAATTAATTAACAGTTAACCTGTCTGGCTTTAAATTACGTTAACTTCAGAAAACAGCTCACTTAAAAATAGTTAATTAAAAAATAAGTTGACTTAATGAATAACTCCAAATTCAACTAACATTGTCTTTTTGTTAACTTTAAAAAACCAAGCAACCTGGCTGTTTGAATCAATCAAGTAAACATACTTTTTAAATTAAGCTTTTTGTAACTGAGTGGCTTAAGCTTAAAATGAGCTTGATTTTATTAATACACTTTTCTTGGTTGATTCGAAAAAATCGAAAAGTTGCAAGTTACTTAACAAAATCAAGCTTGTCTTATGTAAAGTAACTTTTATTAAGTGACTTTACTCTGCTGACAGTTTTTTTTTACTTAGAAGAAATTGTTTTACTGTGTTGGGGAAAATATTGAGAAGTGTCTTAAATGAACATGCATGATTTATTACTCTACAGGCTTCAGTGTTAACTCAGGCGTGGGTGACTACCAGGCGGGATACTCGACTTGTCTCGCCAGTGTGAGCCACTACCTCCTCATGTCCGATGCAAACACAGCGTGCAGATCAACTATGCTGTCCCACCTGTCCCGCGGTCTCCATTGTCCTGGAGCGCCAGGGCGGAACTTCAGCACCACGGACAGCGATTGCTCTAGGGCTCCGGGGGACTGGCAGGACCAGGGTCATGGCCTTGCATCTTACAGGACTGAAATCTGTGCCAAAAACCAAAAACATGCACACCGGCTCTCAGACCCCCACAACCGGAACAGTAGTGCACCCTTGGTCTTGCAGCATAATTACTGGAGGCCTTGGTAACATCGTGGTCTTTCCAAACTGCATAGAATGTATAGGAAGCATGTTCTTATAGTCATTGTTTGCTCTTGTCGGTTGCACTACATCCCTTTTTGGGACACTATTTCTACAAATGTCTATTTTTTTAAATAAAAGGCCGAAGTTAAACAATCTGGTAATCTGTCTGTTCATGTGTTTGAAAATATTCTGAATAGAACAAAGAGGCTATTAGGGCTGCAGGTTTGCTTTCAATTAAGTTCATTTCAGTGAATGGGGAGGCTGTTGCCTCCATTTGCCTTCCAGGACAAATCCTGGTTTGCACAATTAACCTTTGCATAGGTCTACACGTCCACTACACGCTGACGTGCTCACGATGTGAAGTCCATAAGCATACCTTCATGATATGTTTGCATGTGAGCTATAAGGCTACATGTAAAATTTCCACCCGCACGGACCATGGAGTGTTTTTTTAATTTTCTATGCGTATTCTAAAAACAAATTGCCATCACAGCTGAAAGGGATTTTTACAGACATTCCACTTTACAGTGGTGGTGAAAGGATGTCTTATTCTCTACAGCACAAATACAGCTGTTCTATATACTCTCCCAACTGACCGGTGAATCTACATGTGTCGTCTGCAGGGCTGGACTGGGGCAAGAAATCTTACCGGGCATTGAGACCGGCCCACACAGGGGGGGCGGAGTGCTAACCGGAATACGCGCCGGTGTCCCTCTCGATATCGTGCTTTCGGGGGTGGCGGGGGTGCTGACGGGATTCGGTATGCCCGATGGCCAGTCCAGCACTGGTCGACTGTGCTTTAATATGCAGTGGTGATCACTGATTATTTGTAAAACTAGACGTGTGTAATTTCACCGTAGTAGCAAACCAGAGAATAAGCAGAGATATGCAAACTTGGTTCAAACAGCGAGACGTCTGACCACTTCAAATTTCCATTTGAATTTTTAAAATGCTACGTAGGGATTTAAAGACAAAATTAATTCTGAAGACAGACCAAATCATGTCAGAGGAACAGAGGAATGGATGTAGCGACATCTTATGGCTGTTTGAAACTGAGTAACTAGCATCTTTACTGTATACTATTTTGAAAGGTATTCTTCAGGATTGGCTATTTTTTATTGGCCGTTTGAGAGAGACAGAGAGAGAGAGAGAGAGAGAGAGAGAAGGTTACATGTAATCTTTTAAGGGTAAGTGTTTATGTCTAGAGGAAATAAAAACATCTGTACATCCAGCTGTTGTCTGACTATGATGACTGAAGTAGGCTGTGCCACGCCTCCTCCTGTTTTATAGTCTGTACTCAGGACCGTTCCCAACAAGCAAAAAGACAGAATTAAAGCACAATCTGCACTCCTAACATGGTAAAATGCGGAGGAACAGACTCTTTCTAAGCGCATTTTGAGAGTAAGTAAGCCATGGACTTGAGTATTCGAGATTTTAAGAACTTCTATGAACTCACTAGGCTGTTGTTGAACTGTTTTTAGCCTGATTGAAGAGCAGCAGACCTGAAGATCAGAGAAGAGAAGGAGCAGAAAGCTTATGATTAGCATTAGAGTGCGTTCAGTCAAGCGATCTGAAAAGCGGACGAGTATTTATTGCCCCCCACTAGAGTCTGGGGGCTTTGCGTATAGAGCTCATAAATACACGTAACTTGAAGCTGAACATATGGCTTAAACCGAATTAAACTTTTTGGAAGGAAAAGAGAGCTGAGCTCCTGTACTATGCTAAATGCTGTAAATGTGTTTAGTGGAAATGTTTTTTTTTCCAGTGGCTATCAGCCAGGGCGTGTCTAGACTAACCTGAATGCTTGATACAGCAAAATACAGCAAAATATAACGTATTTAATTACAGATTACTTAATTCTATCAAACTCACTGTAAGTGAATATTTAATGTGTCACTCACTGTGCAAAGAATACATGAGTCTGTCCTTAATTTTTACCAAAATAGTTCAGGATCAGGTGTGATGAGAGGAGTGGAAACAAGCAGCTGTGCAGGACACTGAAAAAACTCTCCAAACGTTTCCCAATGTTGAAGCTTTGCTTGTGGAACTTTATTATTTTATTCATCGGATACTTCATCGGATCTCAAGTGCTTGGAATGGGGGGTGAAAACCTGCAAACAATATTAGTGAAACCCACTGGGTATATCCAGCGGGTATAGAAAAGAATCACCCCTTCAAAAATTCACTTATTTGTTGCTGTCCAGTCGGAAAAACACAAAACAAACAATTGTCCAGTTGTATATACTCCGTGCAACTTATAACATTCTTATTAAATATATAGTAGCAACAGAAAAAAATAGAAACTAGAATCAATGAGATTTGTGCTTTAATTACAGCCTTGTCTGTTGGTATACTTGTCGACCAACATTGCACATCCGGACTGTGAATTTTTTGCCTGCACTTCTTTACAGAACAGTTTGAGCTCAGACAGATTGGTAACTGTTGGCGGCCTAGAATCTGTAGGGTTTAAGTCTGGGCACACAAGGACATTCACCTTTTTTGTCCTTCAGCCACTGTGAGGTCAATTTCATTGTATGATTTGGATCATTGTCTTCTGGCAGAAGGCAGCAGGTTTTCCTCAAGAATTGGATGGTATTTTGCCCCATCCATTTTTCCTTCTATAATGACAAGTGCCTAGTCTCTGCTGCAGAGAAACACACCCAAAACAGGTTGCTGCCACCTCCATGCTTGATAGTCAGTATGGTACCAAATACTTTGCACTTCTTAATTATAGACTTTACTGGGGGTGCCTGTCCACAACTTTATCCCTGGAATCTCTGGGATTAGAATACAGCATGTCATCATACTTTTTTCATTCACACCAGTACTGTTACTGGTCCTGTCGACTGCACTGTATTCTGTCTTGTCCTGTAAATAATTGAACTGTTGCTCTTGTGCTTTTTGCATACTCTAGTCCTGTGTTCAGTCTTGTGGTGTTTGGTTTTTCTTCTTTGTGTGGCACCGTGGTCATAGAGGAATGTTGTTTAACTGTGTAATGTGTAAATGGTTGTAATGACAAACACTTACTTGACTTGATTTGACTTGATCATTCCGTAATGGAGGTGTTTCCATACAAAAATGGAGATCAGACATTTCCTTCATACAGTAGGCCTCTTCCATTTAAATGTATTTTAATGTTGATAGCCAGGCTTAGTTATGATGTGCAGTTTACGATTTGCCAACATTTTCTTTCTAAATGTGCCTCAATTAATAAATGTAACCCTAGGTAGCTCATGGCATTTGTTTGGCATGAAAACCGGCAACCTGAAAAAATGACATCATGTACTATCAAGCAATTGAACTGGTTTTATTCAATTCAAATGGAGCTTGAAGCATTGAACAGAATAAGTTAATAAATGTGTTAATTTTCTTGTTATATTTTTCAGGTCGACCTTCTGGGCATTCAGTTCAGCCGCATTGAATTGAATACAACCCTTGGCAGTAAAGGGTTTAAACTATGTTTTGTGAATTATTGTCTCTAACATGATGTCATCTAACATTGTCTCCAAAAAAGTGGAGGCATGCAAAAATACAGATGGAAAAAAGCAGGAGTTGTTCGTAATGTAGGGTGGGTGGTATAGTTTAGAACAAGCTATTTTAATTGTTTAGAGGCTTTTGTGTGACTTACTTTTATCAGGAAAAAATACATATGAAATAATTTTTGGATTCCAAAATGGACAAACAATGAATACTAAAAACAGCCAAGGAAATTAAGCTACTTAATGAAACGGATACCAAAACAGAGAAGGGACTGGTTTATCTCACATTTTCATGAGATAAATTCGGAGAACTTCATGAATATAACTAATGAATCTTGCTCCCATGTTGCTGACATGAATGGAAAAATATATGGTTCTGCCATCTTAAAAATCCTAATTCAGCCCCTATCCAGGAATCTTCAGAAGTAGCATAGCATGAAATTAGCATGAAAGTAATTAGCAAAAGGCTTGTGCATTTTTCCTCCTAGATGGCTGAAGACCTAATTTAAAAATGTGCAAAGGCAAAAGCATAATAAGGAAGTCATAATAAAAACAGTTCATTTTTACTTTTTTTTACAAGATGTTCAAACATTTGATTTATTTTTCATAATAATTTTAGCAGTATTTTCTGAATTTTTTTAAAAGGTGTGATCACCAATGGAATTAGAGGTGCATCTTTGAATTTGGCCCCAGAACCTCAAAAAACATCACATTTCTTTTATGGATACAAATGCAAAATACAGTTCCATCGATTTCAAACAACTGGCATGTCCTCTTTGTACTTCACTTCACAAAAAAAGAAGAGAAAGGAATGACCATCATGTCGAGCAATGAAACATCAAACACTGTCAATTCAATTAGTAGAAAGACAAAGCCTTTAGTCTGAGGCATGATACAAAATAAACGTTATATCCAACTTGAAAAGAACATCACAGAAAACGACTAAAACAGCCTGTTTGCAAGTGAACATGCGAAAAACAAACAGATACCGAATAATGTCAAGAAAACCGTTAAGCCTCATTGTCTTCTGGATATTATTTTGTTTTTTAGAAGTGGGAGAGTCTGAAATAATGAAATCTGGAAAGCCCTGATTTATCAGACTGCTACTGCAAAGTGAATAATTCACATCAACTTTGAGATGTGAGTATCAAAGTGCCTTATAACAGATTAATGCTACATTATTTATAGTTATCTGGGAAACAAAGGAGAGCAGGGAGGTGACCTAGGCAGAACATAGCTAAGGCTCAGACAACATATCCATTTCCAGTGGCAGGGACTTTGAAATTAATGCATATAGCATCCACTGCAGCCACTGTACATACATTCATTTCAAAACTAATTCTTCGATAATGACAGATTTAAAGCAAATCCATGTCAAAATGCCGGTGGAGATAGATGACAGAACTAAAAAATAAATCTATGAGCTATAATCTCTAAGTAGATAGTACAAGGAAGACTCTCATGGCACGTTTTAGTAAAGAAAGACTGTGTGGCCTGGTCTGCAATAAAGAAAAAGGCAGTGTCTGATTCTTGTTGGAAATCTCAAGAGTAACTGATGACAACCCATTCCTCCAAAGCTGCCAAAATATCAAGCACCAGATTTTGACATAAGTATCTATAATAAATTTTCAAAAACGCATGCTGGCAGCAAGCAACAAACTCTATAAAAGCAAATGATGTGCACACATTCTCTAACCACTGGCCTACACACACACAGAAAAAAACCCCAAAATATATATGTTGAAAGAAAGGGAGTATACCACCATGTGAATGTGTTGAATTGTGAATGCGTTCAAGTGTAAATGCGTTCAACTCACAAATAAACTTGAAATAGAAGTATTACAGTCTGATGTGAATATAAAATACACTTTTATTTCAGTGAAGTAGCACAATCACCAGCGTTCTCACTGTGACAGAAATGAAAAAATTTGAAAATTTATGTTTTTTTAGCTGTACATCTTTCATTACCTGTACTTATTTGTGTGATGAGGAGTCCCTTAAAGGGGAATTTCACTGATTTTTCACAGTTTCTGCATTATTCAGCATTTAAGGCGCAATCAAAGTCATTCTGAGTGTTTGATGTGAAAGACATGATGTGAAACTATTTGAAGATTTGAGGTATGAGGTGGGGGTGTTTTATGACACAGTACAATTTCCTCTAATTGCAAAACAATATTTTTAAAGGTGGACTCTTCATATCTTTTCCAGCATTTTATAGATGGGTGAAGAAATTAGGCTGCCCAATAAAGATGATCTGCACTTTTAACTTTAATGTATTCTTGTCATGACTACTGTATATTTGTTCAATTATTTAAAAAAAACACAACACATCACATTAGCAGAAACTACAAAAACACTGTAAAGAGTGGAATATCAGATAAAACTTCTGTGAATTGCTAAACTGTGTTTGTAAACAGAAGCTATGCACTGCTGAACAAGAGGCCCTTTGTACACTTGCCACCAAATTCTCCTTGAGGCTTAATGAAATGCAAGGATGAAACTGAATGACAAAGCTCATTCTGTGAGCAGCCTCATGACGCATTAACTCAATATCAAGAATGCGATATAGAGCACAATGTTACAGATGTTTGTAACATTTAATAAAATAGCTATAAAAGAACGTCTCTGCCTCGATCCGTCGAACACACCTCCAAGTTCATTGTCCAGATCACAAAAACATTCCACCTGTGTAGTTATAACAATAATACTAATATCGATATTAAGAGATTTGTTATGATATATAGACTAGTAATCAAACTGGCTCCTTAGGTCGTCGATCCTATGGAATCGTGAAACGTGACATAACCCGAGGACGCGGCGGATGCAGAGTTTATAAAACTGTTTGTGCTTCCTTTGCTCTCGTCCTTAGTCACATGCTTTTTGTGGTCCCAAGTAGGTGCCCCCACCTGTCCCGTTCTGCCCCTAAAAGGCGACTGTGCCCCTGTCCGCACGCCATGACCTGGAAGGGCCGCTTCATGCGCGCGCTTTGTGTCCCTTCGATGCTCGCGACACCCCTTGTTATCGCCACAGAATTCGCTGGAGCCCTCCTTCCTGGGCGACTCCTGGGCCAGTTCGCTGCGCAATCCTTTGCTGTACTCGGAGGCGCGTCGCAGGGCTTGAGGCTCACGCTCGAAGTGCGTGAGTGGGAAGTGGGGCAACAGGATGACTGGCTGCTCGTATGAGGCGTCGGGCACGAGCGAGATGGCGGAGGCGCGCCGCGGGCTCCTCATGGGGCTGGCCAGCGGCGTCTCGTCGATGAAGTTGACCACCTCGTCACGGCTGAAGCACTTGAAGTCATCCTCATAGCGTTCGACGCGTGGCAGCTGCTTGAGTGAGTGCGTGTCCTCGGACCTCCTGCGTACTCGCTGTGGGCGGCTCTCCTCGTGGTAGGACACCAGGCTGCTCCGCCGCCTCTCGTGGCGCGGCGAGCTGTACTGCGGGATCCCCACCATGTCCTCGGTGGAGCCCCAACGATGCAGATACGAAGGGATCTGCCCGGTGGTCCACATGTCGGTTTCGTCGTGGGAGTATCTTCTTGTAGGGGGCACCTGCCGCAACACACACACATACACACGACATAGCCCCATTATTCATATAAATTAGCAATTAGTACCAGTATGTGTTATCAGTGTAGGTTGGAAACTGGTGGGGCATGCTTTCACAGTTCTTTGACTACAGTACCTCAACAGTAGCCTTGACTCTCTATGATTTTAACTTCCACCAAAACAGTGCCCACCATTTGTCCCACCATACAGTTTCAAAGAACACATGCAGAGAACATTTTAAAATGATCAATTTGCAAATGAACTGTGTCCTATCACTTTTTAAGTGAAATCTGACAAACATCCCTAAATGGTTCTTGGCCTGGCTGTAGGAGTCACCATTAAAGGACTTCTTTAACATAGGGGGTCATCATAATGTCCTTGTTAACTGTAAAGAATCCATAAGCTACATTTATCTTGCCACAGCATTTTTATTTCTTTCCCTGAGGGCTGCTGAAACATTTGTGATTGTAGATGTCCCATTGAGTACCATTTATACATGATCGTTTTCAACACCTTATTCCTTTTAGAATATGCAAGTGGCCTGTGATTCACTGCCCTGTGCTAAGACTCAATGGAAAGTAATCTAGGTTAATAACTTCAGCATGAATTGGTGTGCAGAAGATTCAGACTATACCAAAATAAAAAGTACTGCTGTATTTACCCTAGTCATTGCTTGATAAAAGTAGTTATGGGCAGTCCAGCCAGTTGATTCCTGAATGGTTTGAGCTTTATAATGGCATGTAAACAAATGTTCAGCGAATCAAAAGTGTTTTTTGTATGGTCTTTCCAAACAAAACTTTTTGGGACCTCTATTTTTAAGTGTGCAATAATTCTTAAATGCCATCCTGATGTGTTCCAGCCTGTTGCTGAGACCTAATTGCCAAGAGAAGAGTAAGTACGTCAAGGGAAAAAGAGTACAATTACAAAACATAAAAATGTATAGTGTATAATTATTATTACTTTTGCTAATGATGCAAAGTAATGTTTTCACCGTACACATCGACCAAACTATGAGACACACGACCTCGATTTGAACAACAGAAATATTTTGATATTTTAATATTTTAATATTTTGTGCATGTAAGTTATGGTGGGACAAAAAAGTTACTCTGTTGGTGCAATGTTAATTTATGATCAAATGTAACACTATAAGAACCCCGCCCCCCTCCCACCCCCCCAAAAAGCTAATTTTAATGACAGTCATAATCGTTTAGTTTACGGATTAATACTCACATTCCACATTGTTCTGAGAACTACACAAGAGAGACATAATCATTTAGTATTAATTGTGAAATATGTTTTTTACTGACGTATTCAGAAACACACAACAAAAGCCTAGCACCAAGCACCCTTAGCTTATGAAAGAATGAAACAGCAGCTTAAGCTCTACGCTGGCCTTCTTCTTGTGCTATAAAGGGTTTATCTGAGGGTGGCTGGCTGTAAGCGAGTGTGTGCAGACTTTGGCCTGCAGAGGGAAGCAAAGCATTGCTATATGAGAGATGGAGTACAACAGTACTGCTTTTGTCATGGCGCTGAAGGTCAGATTTGATAGTGGGCATGTCGAGTCCATCGAGCCAGTAAAATAATATATCCTCGCTGTAATACTGTCACCAGTCTAAGCATGTGTTCACTTTAATTTGGGTCATTCTCACAAAAACAACATTACATACAACCAAATATTACAATTATTCGTCCCTCTATTCAGGCATTTTCTGCCTAATTTTCATTACTGCAATGTTCCACATATCTGTTGCTCATTATCAACATTTATCTTTTGAACCCTTTAAATTAAAAATTATAGTAGTATTTTGTCTGTGTAATCTCTTTATTGTTGTGGCACGAATAGTTGTGGCATGAATAAAATGAAAAACACAGTGGTTGTCAATATGTTGCAGTAATGAGAACTTGTTTTTGTATATGTATTAAATATGTGCTTTAATAATCAAAGTAGCTTTGTCTGACAACAGTTTACAGATTTTGAAAGGAAAAGCTGGAAAATTGAGTTTAATTTCAAAATGCTGGATATCCAACTGAAATAAAAAAAGAACAATAACAGTTGCAAAAAGTTACTCTAACAGTAACTGTAACAGTTACAAATATAAAAATGCATTTTTATGTGTCTAATAAAGGTGGTATTTATCATACTACAGCACTGATTTACCTCATATATGTCAATCCCAATCATGTATATCACAGAAAAAAAAAATTATTGAAAGAGGTTTATAGTGCAAAAACAAATCATTTAAAAAATCAATCAAATTAATCATTCAGGTTAGTTTTTAATCAAACAACTAATCATCACTGTTTGTCTACTTAAAGTTGGGTCCCAGTTTTTTATGTCTGTGAGAATGACCCATTTGTTAAAAACCACTTTGATTACAAAAATGCTTGTAACTTTGATGTTCTGAAATATATTTACTAATAAATTTAAGCAAGCGTTTCTTTAGAAATTGCATATATCTATGACCGTTGTCATATATAGGTCAAGTTTTGTTTTTTTTTACACATGTGTAGAAAAAGCTTACCTATTCATTCAAAGAAAAAACTTCATCAAATTTTGAAAACAACTTTACAGACCTGTTATTGCCTTAAATATCCCTTGAATTGGGGGCAGGTGCATCCCTGGTATAGTGGTACCTATTACTATGTTTTGAGCCTCATGAAAAACATTTACGTCATTAAAAACATTTACGTGACTCTGTGATAATGAAGGAGGCCAGAGCAGACAGATGCCCATTAAACCTCACTGGTTAACCTGCACTTAACTGATAATGAATACTATTCTGCTGGCTCACCACCACACTGAAGCAGTATGAATTTAGAGTATTTTAAAGGGATAGCTTGGCGAAAAATCAAGCATGCACAATTTTGATCCTTACCCCAAGTGTAACCAAACATCCAAGGTGTCCGAAGTTTGCTTCTTTTTGCAATTTGTTAGCTTTGCACTACAAGTCTAATTCAGCTAACAAGCAGTAGCAGCAGTAGTAGGAGTAATAATAGAAGCCACATTGTTGCCTCAATTTTGTCAGTATTCTTCTCTGTTTTCATAGAATGCAAACTCTGAGCACAAAAAATGTCTTGGCTGATTGCCCACAATAGGGGTAAGGGTGAAACTCTGCAAATTTGATCTTTTACCAAGCTCTCTCTTTAAGCACGTCAGCATTTTATTGCAAAATGTCACTGCTGGAACTTGTACTGTTACTGTACCACTGTGTTCGCTGGCATCTAATTGAAAAATAGATTCTATATATTGCAATAAAATGAGAGAAAGCACGATGGGGGTCAGCTTTGGGGGTGACTGGCACAGAACTCAGGGGCATGTTAGACACTCATCCTTCACATTCAGGCCTCACCACATGGCATCTCTGTCCAGACTTTAGGAATCAGTTTCAGTATCACTTGGTTGCTGTTAAGTCTACTTGTCATTATGGACACAAATAAATGGAGTGTAATATCAACCACAAATAAAGATCAGCCACGTGGAATTGAGGACTGCATGTAGAAAAACAGAGTTAGAAGTATTAAAAGTGTTAATGGGTCAAAGACGAGCATTTCACAGCTCTAAAACTGGCTTTGAGTTTGGACACAATATGATGTTTTTCACCAAAGCAATAAGGTAATTTCGTTTTGTGACTAACATTGTTGTCTCTGTCCTTTCTAAACACAGTCTTTATTGTTCTTGATGGAACTGGATTTACCCAGCATGACGGGGACTCAGTAGAGTGCTTTGAATTGGTGTCACGTCATGAGATTATGAACAATTACATAGAGCTCACAATGCCAAAGGCATGTGACACAGTTTTGAAGCATTAATTATAATTTAGTGATGGGTAACTGGAGAATCCCTTGTATTAAGAAGTGGTTTAAAGAAGCTTCACACCAGTGGCGTAACTATCATCTTAAAAATAATGGTGCCAGAAAGGGCTTTTACATGATGTCATGGAGGAGTATTGACTATCATGATATGCTCAGAAAGGTTTATTAAGACAAATAATTATAAAAAAAAAATATAAAAACTGTGAGTAAAGTGTGAAGCAATATAGAGGGGTCTAATACGTTAGATTCACTTGTCCTCACTTGCTTCATATAGTCACAAACCATATAGTCATGTATGCATGTTCGCTCTATGTAAGTGTACTTAAAAAGCATCAACACTCACACAGTGCTTTGTGATTTTTTTGCATACCTGTAGAGTTCATCTTTGCATTCTGAAAATATATCAACCAGCTTGTTATGTGACTGCTGGCCATTTGGTCTAATGCAAGTCTGTCATTTATTTCAAACACCAGTTAGCCAGAAGGCTAACGTGTGTACATATCAAATTTCGAATAAGTAATACAGCAGAAATATAAAATAATACCAGGATAGGATACGACAGTAATAGAAAATACAAAAATATTGAGGGCCATTGCAGCATGCACAGTTTTTTAAAATCTTTATAAGTACCAAAATGAAAATTTAAAAAAATCAATGGAAATATACCTGCAAATAGTGCATTTTATCTTCCTGAGGCTCCCTCAATGGATAACCCTGGGGGACCCCCCTTTCTAAGGTCGAGAATTCGTACTTGGCAATACGGTCTACCGTCATGATATCAGCAGCAGAGCTATAGTCATATGGTCTGTCATATATTAAGTCCGGATGAATGCCTCCATCCTGGCTGTTTTCTGCAAATGCAGAAAGCATATTATCAGGATTAAAAATAAACGTGCTCAGATACACAGACAGACAGACAGACAGACGAATAGGTAGAGAAAGACAATTCACTGTTCTTGGTTTTTTGGGTCCGCATTGAAATTTCGAAGGTGTTTGGGACAAAAAAATAGATTCATGGGAAGTCTTTTCGGAGAGCAAAAAAAGCATTTGCATTTGGGGGATTCTCTTACTAACATCATGACCGTTGTCGTTTACCAAACAGAAAATACTCAAGTGTGATGCTAAAAAGGAGACGGCCTTTCTAGATCAACTCGCTGAATGACAACTGCTACAGGGCAAATCAGAACTAGGCTAAAAAATAAATAAATAAATAATTGGTTCATTTGGGTAATCATTTTACATATGACTACATATAAATGATTATATTATTACTGCTAAAGGCCAACCCTTGTGGGGCAAAAACAAACAGTTGTAGGGCAGTGCAAAATGCTGATCTTAGGCAAATGTGGACTGGTTGTGGGATGAAGGATGACATAAGCTATTAGCACAGGCAGCTTATCATGCAGATCAGAGGCAGTTAACGAAAAGAAACAACCCTTATACATACAACTGAGCTGTGTTATACAAGGCAAGCCCTCTGAAAAGAAGCAGAAGCACTGATAATATTAAGAGCACAATGGGAAAAAACATCTGCACATTTGATTTATAATTACTAATCCAGTGTGAGTGGATTAAACAAGTGGCACCAAGAAAAGCTGAAAATCTCTCCCTGTTTTTAAATATGTATGGAACATGTATATCAATGCCAAAGAAAGGGTGATAATCGCATGATTCAACTTTATTTCCATGCTTTCCAATTTTGATATTATGTTGAAACAAAGAATATTGACGCAATTACACACTGTATTGTGATTTACAGAGAAAAATATTCAGCCATAAGCAGTACTCCAGAAACAAGTGAGATGACGTGCAAAAAGAGAGGACATTAGTCCAAATAATGAAGATGCATCCCTTATAATTATAGATATAACATAACCAGATTTTTAATGTATGTGGAAAAAAAGAGAATAATCCATTCCTATACACTTTCACAACCTACCGCATGGTTATGTACCACTTTTAAAGTGAGTACAGCTGTAAAAGTACCTTCTCAACCTCTCTATACAAATGTTTCAGTTCAAGCAGGGAAAGCAGTTGTCACTATTTCAGGGAGAGATTTTTTGTCGAAATATCCTCTCTATTAAAAAAAAAACCTAGGTCTCATGACAAAGTCAATGAGACTACTGTCCCTATCACTGACTGTCCCAAAGAGAGGTCTAGCACTAAATGGACTCTTTTTATGACTTCAGCTAGGAAACTGGCTCATTTTTTAATTTACAGCATTCAGTTTCTGATGAATGACCCAATTTTATTTATAAAAAAAGAGAATAATCCAAAAAGAAAAGGAGAACCCTAATTACTTTTTTCCTGTTCCTTTATCCATATTCCTTCCTCTTCTGGGACCATGCAGAAGTATTCCCAGTGGTTCTTACCTTCGTCTACATCATCGTTGGACATTATAGCCACACATTTTTCCCACACCATCTTGACATCCGCCCTGTATCGGTCGCAGGCCCACAGGAACATGGGGAGCAGAATGGACTGAGCTATGGAGCACCAGAGCACACACAGCACCATCCAGCTGTAGGAGCGGTCGTACTTCAAGCTGGCAAAACTCACCACCTGTAAAAGTAAATATTTTCATTATATTATTTTTGGTGAAGGCCATAGTGATTAGCATGTTATTTTACTACATAATGAAGCAATTGTGTTCCATTCAGGGGTTTAGTATCATTTTTGGTAAAGGCCATAGTTAATAGGATGTTATTTTATGAAATTATGAAGCATTTTTGTTACATTCAGGTGGTTAGCATTTTTAGTGATGGGCAAAGTGATTAGCATAATGTTTCACTATATACTGTAGAATCCTTGTTCCGCTCAAGGGTAGGATATAGTGATTAGCAAACTGTCTTACAATAGTATGTAGTATTTTTGTTGTGTTCATCATTTTGGCATAATTTACAGTGTAGATGTGATTAGCGTGTTGTCTAACCATAACAAGGTTCTGCATATAGCATACTAAGGCTGGGTTAAAAAAATCGATTCACCGCTCAATATCGATTCTCGTTCAAAAAATACGATATCGATTTAAAAAATTCGCGGATCGATCTTCTCCTGTCGACTACGCACTACTTCTCGTGACCGCGCAAGGAAAGCTATTGTAACCC
>JBBPCY010000018.1:4200200-4213208 GCA_037974405.1 Brachyalestes nurse
ATTTAAAATAAACGAAAACAAACCAAGCCTCATTCTTTAGAACTTTTTGTTACTTAACTTCGCTGTATCGTGAACCGCACCGAACCGTGATGTCAGAACTATAGCGTGAACCGAGCCATGACCTTTCTGTACCGTTACACCCCTACTCACTACCACTAACCAGTGCAGTTGCATCTTTTTAGGTTTTATTCTTATAATTATTCTTTTTATAGCTGAATTTAGTCTCCTCTCCTCTAGGTTCCAACATCTAAACATCCATTAATATCCCTTGTGTTAATATCCCTGGCAAGCTCATGCCCCCCATGGTACAGCGGTAGAGCGCCGGCCTCTGAATCAGAAGATCGGCAATTAAAATTTTTTTTAACCACACTTATTTTTGTCCATAAATCCAATGTTTGGGGGTCTCCACATGCTAGTTTCATAGCAACCATGCAGTCACACTTCAAGTTTTCTCACGGAAATTGATCTCATTTTATACTGTATTGTATTGATCCTTTAGTTTTGTGGTTAGGATTTTTATCGGTAGTCCCATCCCGTCTTCCAAACCAGACCTCTGTCTATCATCAGACAATCTGGTAGGTTTTGTCACTCAACATGGCCAGGAACTGCCTACTTTGGCAGCAAAAAGCTCTTTGACTGACACGCAAGGCAACAACAAACATACCATTTCCAAACTGGTGCTACAGACATGGATCAAAACCATACGCCAGTCAGAAAACACACAAAAGACCTAATTTACTTGCGATCAAATGCTTCAAGAAAACCTTTTGCTTGGTGCACAGTTGTCCCACTTTGCAGAGCAATGCTTGCTATGGGCAACCAGCTTAATAATAAGGAACTGTGCACAATATTTATGGGTTACACGGAAGGGCATTCACACAAACATGCATGCAGCCGATTAGTGTCAATAGTTACGTCAGCATATAATAAATATCAGCTGGCCAAACTTGTCTAACGTGACTCTCTCTTCTTTAGGTGGTAAAGACTCAAAGGATATACCTTTCAATAATGGCCCTTTCAACCACTTTCTATTACGCGTTTAAGGTTAACATAACAACAGCCCGCAACATATATCGTTATTATGTGCTATAGCTTCCCACCATCGCATCAGTGCTGATGTCCCGACCCGACAATATGAGCACAGTAGAAAAAATGACAGCAAAACAAAAGGCAAATTAACACTAATATGTCTGCCACACCACATTTCTCATAAAAAACATACTCAGTGTTAAAATACTTAAAGTAACATTAAGAATTAATTAATTTTCCTGTCACAGGCACTCACAAGTCTTCCAACTGCTGAATGTGTGTGTGTGTGTGTGTGTGTGTGTGTGTGTGTGTGTGCATGTGTATGCACATGTGCGTGGGTGTGTAACCTCAGTAATGTCTAAACAGAAGTTAAAAATCCCAAAAAGAGTAATGAAAGAAAGAAAACCAGAAAATTCTCCTTAATGGTCATTACTGATGTGATAACTAATGAGTGAGTAATGAGTAAGCCAATGAGTGATCCCAGTACTAATATTTGTGTTGTATTTGCACCAGAAATTTGTGGATCCCCCGCCCCTCCTCGCCCTGCAGCAACAACATACCCAAAGAAGCAACTGGCATTACCTTTACTTTAAAAATCAGAGAGAATAATAAATCACATTTTCAGAGCTCTGCTAGAAACTCCCTTGAAGCACTCCCCCTCATCTCAGCCTTCCTTTTCTTTCCGTCGAAACTTGCTCCACTGGTAGCTCACAGAAGAAGGTGCGGGATCAGAATCATCACCTCACACAGATTAGAGAATGACAGCAGGGTCCAGACACATGCATCAATCAGCTGAGACTCTGGGCTTTGAACAGTGAGAAAAAAAATCTTGGGGTGAGTCAGGGGCGAACTTCATTGTACTGGCTATTTTGAAAAGCACCCATCAAATTGTGAATTTAAAACAGCGTGTGAATGATTAACTACACTCATTTTATATAAGACATCAAGATTTTTCTTGTTATACAGCTTTCAAAATGTTGAGTTTCTAAAAAAACATCAGACCTGTGGCTAACCACAAATCCCCTGCAGGTTCAAGTAAGCCACAGTGCGTACACCACCAAGTTTGACCTACTGCAACGGTTTGGGTACGTGTTAAGCAAACAAAACGAACGTGGGGTGCACTTGTTAGACAACATGCTAGCTGTAATCCTGACAGTAGAATTTAAATGAAGGAGCCTGCATGGGTGTTGCGTAAGAGAGCGGAATTAGATTAGATACCCACCCACTCCTTATCCATGAGTAATGCACTGGTTTTGCAAATCAGATCGCTTTGCTCGAACCGGGGGGCTGCATGCATCCACACTTTCAAGAATCTAAAAAGCCTAAAGATCGCAACAGAAACAGCTTTGTGCACTTGTATTGTGGTTCTGCCATTAGTATGTAAATTGGATGCGTGTGGGGGAGAAAAAAGACTTGTGGAATACATCCAAGAGATTACAAAACAGAGTGATCTGACTCAGTGCTCAGAACATGTGTGTATGTGTGAACCTGATACTATATAGCAGAACAGTGGTATTGGGGTGTGGGGGTTTGGACAGACATGCACAAAATGCAGCTGTAACTGTATGGGAGGGCAATATGGAAAAACATTATACCACATTTTACACAATTTTGGACAAAACGTGCCAGTTTGCAAACACTGGGTACTCTGAATTTTATTCAAAATATTGCATGCCTGCATTGAACTAAATCCAGGTAAACAGGACAGCTGTGCTCTCTGTTTGTAATGAATAAAGAGTTGGTCAGTGTTCTGTACTGTTCATTACCATATCCATTACATGCGCAAAAAGTGCTTTGTGTATCATAATATTTTATCATTATTGTGGTATATTGTTGTCATATTCCTCACCTCTAGATGGAATGCTAAACTGATTAACACGATGCACTCCAGTGTTTTAGGTGTAGTGTTACTGACAATTATCGACAGCCACTGAATGGACATGTTGAATGAAAAAAACAGAAAAGAGGAAGACAAAAATGGCAAATGCACAAATCTATTTTTCCTCTTATAGTTGCCAACCAGCTCAGTCCTACTTGGGCTGATGTCAAAAAGCACTCATGTACTGAAGAAGAGTATAAGCGACTGGACTTTGCCATAAGCAACAGCATTCCTAAGTTTAGGAGACAGCATAACTACAGAACACCTTATAACACAACCAACAGCTGCTTCACTTCTATTCCATTGCTTTGTTTGAACTGTAGAGAAGACAGATTGTTTTCCTGTTGCAGATTTTCCATTACAGCTGTGTTACTAGATGGCTAATAGCTTTTAAACCACTGGGAACAACACGTAATCCTCATTGTTTAATCCTGATACTCGCTGCTGGCAGCCAATAAAATGTGATTGAACAAGTCAGTGGACACGACAGTTTCGTTTGATGTCTGTCACAGAAAAGAGGTGTTGAAAAATATGCAGAAGTCGTTAATGAATTCGGTGACCTTTTGTGACCTTTCTGTAGTGCAACTCCTGCTCAAAGCAGCATTCATTTCACATATGCGACACAATCGGCCGTGCCTTGTGCACACTGTGTGCACAGTCATAAAAAAGCATTTGGAACTGTGCTAGAACTGTTCAGGGTGGTCCGATTAGCCCCTGTCCCCAGCTATTGATGGTTTTGCACGCTGATTAGAATGAATGTGTTGCCAGAAAGCACAAGTCTATTAGACGAAGGATCAGCTTTGTCAGAAAAATCACCGCCAGTGTGAGTGTGCAAGAGAGAGAGAGAAACAAAGAGAGTGACTAACACTCTACTCGAGGTGGATCAAAGTGCAGCAGCCTCAGTATTATGGGCTCATTAAAAACAGTAGCTTCTGTTTCGTTGTTGATACACTGTGTGGAGAAGAGCGTGGAGAGCGCCTCGGCAGGGACAGCGACCTGAGTGGCAACACTCTGCTTGTAATTGCAGCAAGAAGGGAGTTTCCAAAACAAAATTAAAGTCAGACCGCCTGGCAGGGCCGTGAAAATAAGCAGGCCCGCATGTGAAAAGGTCTGGGTCTGGTCAGAAGGATGTATGGGTGTCGTGCAAGTACTGACAGTGCAGGGAGTCAAGAAAGCTTGGATTAGGGTGATTTTCTTGTAAATTAATTTTGCCCTTGGACAAGCAAGTTCATTACGTCTGGATAATAAAATAATGGCTGCTTGTTCTAGTCTGTTGTGGCTTTAAAATTCAGCCTCGTCATTTTCAAATGTACATGCAGGTGACTGGCTGTTTGTGGGACCTTTTACACACAGCTCATGTTTTTTTACTATTTCATTCTTTTTCATTCCCCTTGCAATACGTAACCAATTCAAATTTAGCCTACATTCGTTGAAATGCCTTTTCTTACTCTGTACTTATTATTTTTAGCATTCTAGCGTGAATTGTGCTGGAAGATGAAAAGCGGAGAAGCACCTTGGACAGGTTCTTAGTCCACTGCAGGGCAGATACACAGACAAACACATTCACACCTAAGGGCTATTTGCCATTTCACCCAACAACAAGCCTTCAAAAACCTGCAGACATGAGGAAAACAGACAAACCGAACACGGAAATAACCCTTGAATCAGACCCAGGACCGTCTCACTGTAAAACAAAAGCACCAACCACAGCATGTAAAAAGCAGAATTTTTAACATTTTTTAACATGAATTTCATAATGTCTTGTTCCCCATTTAGTTTGAATTACAGCATGCTTTAAAGCAGTAATCGAAACACACTCTCATGGGAAAATATGACCTTGTTTTTATATGGTCAAGTTCACATGCCTAAATTCAAATATTTCAGGTTTAAATGTCCTTCAATGTAATTTCATTATCATTACATCAGTCCAGTCCTATTAAAGTATGTATTCTAATCTTTCAATCCATACCAACTTCATGCTTGTAAGTATGAAAGGGAAATATTTAATCATGATTTGGTTAATTGTTACTATAATCTTGCTTTGAGGAAAGACAACCCTCCATCTTTGAATAATCCGTTTTAATCATTATGGAATCTAAATAGCAGAAAAGACGAAATTCTAGCCCTCTAAGAAGACAGTTAGGATGTATAGCTTTACAGTAGGTCTCAAAGGACGCATTAAATTACTGCAATAATGGCTTACCGAGTTAAAGGGTCTGTGTTAAGTTAAGTCTTAATCCAGCATTGTTCACCAATACATTCACCCAGTCAGGAGGAAAGTATGGCATTCCTCCACTGACACTTTCATTTGTATTTTAGATTCTGTCAAACCTGACTGGCCATGTCACTTAACACGTACTGCAGGCCATGTATTATATAAACTAGTGTAGCAACAAGCCACAAACTGTTCTGTATTATATCCCTCTCCCTTTGCTTGATGTTTCTAATAACACAATATGAATTACTTGTCAGAGAAGTTAGGGGCAGATGTCAGGGCTGACTCACTTCTTCCATGTAAGGCATAGAACCAACCCAGGATAAATGCAGAGGCCTAAATGTATCAGAGGAGGATGGGCTCCCTTGCCAATTCTGCCTACTCCCAAGGTCTCCTCCATGCACTCTGCTTTTAGGGGGTTTTCCTTAAGGCCAGCCAATCTTTAAACTGTTTCTGTGCTAAAAAGAAGATGCTCCATTTCTACGGAAAGATCCTTCCCTGGCTGTATTACACCGGCAGTACCAACTCAGTGGGTTTAGATCAGTATTCAAAGTGGTTCTGTATGGATGTTAACTGAGCGATGATTATATTGCTGAGCATTTCCTTGATCTTTTCACAGGGAACCTAATGATTCCTCCATCTGCCTCTATATACTATGCACCAAACGGGTTGCTCCGAAAGTGCAATCTGGATCTCTAATGCAAATTCTCTCACAGCGAAAGAAAGCAAGATAACATGTGATAATGATTTAGCAGATATGTTTCCTTTTCAAAGAGATCTATGGTGATCAGTGTGCACTAGAAATAGAGGTGGCCTATATAACAAAAATATTATGTCATAGGGCCATAGTACCTGATCTTCCTAAATTGAGATTGCTAATTGATTGTCTACATTGCATTCTTTAAGCAGGTACCCCACTTTTGAATACCACAAGTATCATTCAGGAATCAATAACAGGATGACTAGCATCTAGACTGTACACTCAACTGATTTTAGCCGCATGTATTTACACTTAGTAGTAATCTCCAGTCAGCAAGACTGAAATCTGATTACTAGGTGGTGAGTAATATGCAAACTTATATACAACAACCAAATCACCTGTGCTGTTCTATTAAAAAAAAAGTAACTTTAACAAGAAGAGGCTGTCATTGCCATCATGGACCATGAGCATTAAAACCCATTGTATAGTAGCAAAATTGAGAAAAACTATGAGGCGCATTAACCAGCACATTATTTAACCTAATTGGCTCTTCCAAAGTGTGCTTTGGAATTAAAATTAAATTCACAGGAGAAATTCACGAACGTAGCGGGGGACGAGGGAAGTGAGTCAGAAGGGCTGGCTCTTCCATTAGCAGAACAACAAGGGGTGATGTAGTGTGTGTAGGGGGAGGGGTTTTGGTTGTCAAATATATCTTAGAGAGACAGCTGTATTCAAACCGATATAATGTGGTTCAAATGCATCTCAGGCCACCTCCTTCAGTGGTTTAAGTGATTGGATTTCAATCTGTTTTAAAAGGGCCTTAGGTGCATTTATACTTGCATTTAATGAGGCTTACCCTTATGCATATTTTATCCTGATACTCAAAGACACATGAAGTGACCAGGTACAAAACAAGCTCAAAATATCAGTATCAATAACAATGTTTTGTAATAACACCCAGTCCTAACATTTTAGGTTCTTGTGGCTGGTTTTAAATCAGACACTGCTCTAAACATGTAAATGGCAAGAAAAATCTAGAAACACTAGAAACAACTGATCAAATTGTTTCAGCACTAAATTCATTGATAACCTTTATGGTATGGTATGCAAACAAATTATCATGATAATAAATACTGTCCATATTAACCACCTCTAACTGGAGATCAAGCGAAATAGTTTGCCATAAAAAGTAACATCAGTGCAAAAATGGGCTTATGCATTAGTGAAATTGTCACAGTTTGCTGTTTTGGAGAGTCTTCATTAAAGCTGTTTTGCTCATCTGTTGAAATTATTTCAATACAATATGCACTGACCCTCCAAAACAGCAGGTGATGTCAGTAGATCCTTTCAGACACCAGTTTCCAGCAGGAGTTTTGAGTGTAATTATCTACACGGCTGTTCACCACTAAACCACCCTAACTGTATCCGAAACACTGCACTGAAGAGAGCAAAATGAGCTAATTAATCTAATGAATATGGATGGGGCAAGTAGTATGCTCAGCAACAAAATGTTTAACTTGTAAAATGGTAAATTACATGAACAACTAAGCGGAGAAGCAAACTGCCAAGAGAGCTGCTAAAGATAAAGGCCGCATCTGAGCCAGAAACCTGACAGCAGCTCTGAAGGGTAATGAAATATCTGGTGTCAAGTGGATCTTCAAGACCGTACATCATAATTACTTATTTGTTTCTCATTGCAGTCACAGGAGCTTTATAATCTTGGGATTACGTAGTTAACCAAATATAACGCACTCGCTATGGCCTGTGGAACAAAGTTCTGTCCCACTAGAGATGGAACAGTATAAAAAATGTTCTATGATGATATCAGGACAAAGGTTCTTCACCAACTGAAGTGTCTACATAGAACACTGATGCATAATGAAATACGTTGCCAGTGCATATTCATTACTGTTGTATAATTATTGTATTGTTACATTTTATAATATTATATTTCATTACATTATGCTACTTGGCTATAGCAATGTGATGTTGCCATGTGGCTGCTCTTGTAATCTTGTGATTTATTTTACATTTTGTAGCACAACAAGCAGTTTTGGGTTATATTTGTTAAAGAATCTGATAGATTTGTTCCTTTCTTCCTCCAGTATCTCCCTGGGAACAATACTAGGTGACCATTACTCGAGTTATTCTAGCACCAGTATCAGAGGGCTTACCATGACTTTTCAAGAACTATAGGTAACTTGAAGAAGCTGGAGTTCTATAAAATGGCTCATTATTAAAACCAGTCACTATTCCATTCCTACATCTTACAGCAAAGCTACTTTAGGTCCAGCAACTCTTCAGGATGTACTACTGCTATCACATCCAAATAAAGATCACTCCTAGGGCGACAGATAGAGCTGGCTTGGAAAAATGTCAGAATCATCAATCACGAGGGAAGATCAGTGTTCCAAAATAAGCATTTAACTACTCAGAAACCTTGGGGACCACAGAGTCTATTACAGAGGTGTTTGAGATTCATCTTTTAGCTTGCTTTCCATGGACTGACTTAGCTTTTAAACCCGTGGGAAATTACTCGACGACACAGCTCCTGAATGCTTACCTCACTGTAGCAAATCTTCTGATTCGAATCGTCACAGACTCTGCTTGCCATGTTCTCTGACACAACATTCTAACGAACCATTTTCTTTTAGATCGGAGTAATAGATTCCAATTATCCCCTCACCCCTCCGTTCATGACTAAGCTGGCGAAATTTACATTTAAATCACTTTGCAGGGCCCATATGAGGAAGCCATTTGTACAGGTGACTGACTCACTCGATCAAGTTCTAAGCTCAGCTGCACGAGTTCCGTTTCAAGTCTTTTGAATAGTTAATAGGATTTGGGTTAACAAATGTCTAGACACCTTGCAATCCGAGGGTATGGAGAGTCTGAGATCATAATGACCTGAGAGCAGTGAGAAAGTGCCGTGTTTGGTGTGCTCTCTTGCTTTTAAGAGGTGCTGAGCCACTGCACTGCCTTTGTGTGCCACGGTCATTCACTCTTAGAAATAAAGGTTTCACAAAAGTTCTTGGCTTGGAAGCATTATATAGAGGTTCCTAAAGGTTCATCCCACTCTCAGAAGTTTTTTCAAGATTTAAGGATGCTTCTTATATGGATTCCTTCATTTTCACAAACGTGTCCAAGGAAGTATTACAATAAACTGTGACAGCTGTACAGATTGTGCACTCTAGGTTTGATTTTGTGGAATTTCTTTGTTCTAAATAGCACTGTAGCTATTTACACTGGGGGTTCTGCTATATGGGTACTTGCTGTCAAGCTGATGATGGCTGTAAAAATAAAAAGCACAGTTGAGTCATTAAACCTGAGCAAACCTGATTATACTTAGGAGTGGTACAAAAGCCTTGACCTGTTCTCCCTCTGTTCTTCCCCTGTGGGTGCTGTAGTAGCTTTTCACTATTTTTTAATGAAAAATATAAATAAAAATAACTATAACCTTACACTAAGACTGCTTCACAGCCTCAAGTGAGGTTCAGCAAACAGAAGGTAACCCATCCTTGCTGCCAGCCTTTGCACGTAGCCACAATAGTCAAGTGAGGGACATCAGAAGATGGAGCTCCCGCTACGATGCTGAAAACAACTCATGAATCCTCATTACCTAGACCCCCAAGCCTCAACAAAACCTCCAGCAGTAAAGCTGAGGTTGGTTTCTTCTTCCATTTTCAATTTTGACGCTCCACCTTAAATGGCGCCTCGGGCTCCAGAATGAAACGGCTGCACCATTTAAGGTGGAGCGGCAAAATTGGCGCGGCAAAATTGGAAATGGAAGAAGAAACCAACCAACTTCAGCCTCGTTTTTTTCCAGATCAGGTTGACACTTGGTGTGGAAAACATCTCAACTGAAGCAGAAAAAAAAGAAAACAAAAAATCCAGATGTTGACAATGGAGAAATTTCCTATGGAGAACCCAGTATAACGGCCGTGCGGTGTGTGTTCATATGTGTCTGCGTGCGTGTGTGTGTTTTTTTTCTCTACACGTACCTTTACTAGATCTCGTCGAAAAATAAAACACCCCCTCCTGATGTTCAGGGCTCCTCGGCTGCTGGCTGGGTAAGTTCCTTTGTTTTGGTTTGGTTTTAATTCCAGGCTCTCTGGAGCTCTAACGTCGCCGGGCGAGGAAACGAGCGGACCCACACGGCCAGAGGTGGGCTGACGGTACATCCCTCATCCTGCCACGTAGGAGCCCCCTCATCTGCACGAAGACCCCCGCGCGGAGCTCCGTCCGAGGGCGTGAAGGGGAACGGGAAGGCGTTCGTGGATCGTCGAGCTCGCGCAACCTCAGCCTCCTGGCGCGCACACCGCCCATTGAGCAGCTGGAGGAGGAGGCAGTGAATGGGCAGGAAGAGTGGATCACATGCTGAATACATGCATGCTCCTTCTTTTCGGTTCGTGATGAAGGGCTGCCTCCATCTGAGATCCCCCACCCCACACCAGCCCCCCTCCACGCGACCCAGACCTCTCTTCTTATCTCCTCTTCTCTCCTCACCATGGTGGTCAGCAATCACTACATTTCACCTGGACCCCCTGAAAAGTTGGGCTGTCAGCATAAATAAATAAAAAGATAGATAGATAGATAGATAGATAGATAGATAGATAGATAGATAGATACCTAGATAGACAGATGAATGACTGAATAAAATAACTTAATTAATTAGTGTATTATAGATAGATAGAGAGATAGATATAGTAATGAATGGGTTATAGGCAGATGAATGAATTAATGTGTGGACAGGTAGATAGTATCCTTCAGTCACTATGAAACCAAACTCCTTAATTTTACCCCTTAAAATTACCTTAATTTTCCCCTTAATTTCCAGTAAAAGTGCACAGATTAAGGCTGATTAAGGGGCAAAACTACTGAATTTTCTCCTTACTTTTTAAAATTTGCCCCTTAAATAACCAAACCTCCTGTATATATGCCTTATGTTTAGGATTAAGGGGGTTCACACTCATACCTTAAATCCACTTTTAAGGTAAAGTTTGGCATATTTATTTTCAGGGGTAAATTAAGGTAGAGTTAAGCATATTTTAAGTACATTGTGTTTCATAGTTCTGCGTGTTCTGCATTTTTGCACACTTAACTCTCTGCTGCTAGAAATATAGTATATGTCATAACACTTGATTTATTCAGACTGGTAATGTTGCTATAGACTGCACTAAATGTTGTCTTTTATGGTTGTTTTGTTGCTCTTGTGTTTTCTTGCACTCTCTTTTGTCCTGTCTGCACTTGTAGTATTGTGTTGTTCTGTTTCTGTTCTCGTGTTGGTTCATGGTCCTGGAGGAATGTTGTCACTATGTATTGTGCGTATATTTGTTGAAATAACAATAAAACCTAATTGACTTGACTTACGTTGCATCAAGATATCGCCAAAAAATTAAATGAAGTGGTAATGGTTTATGCTTTTTTTCGTGTGAAATTTTTGAAGCAATTTTTTAGAGAGGGGAGAAACGAGCCTTTAGACAGTTCTGTTTTCTCACACACACACACACACACACACGCACACAAGTAGCAATCAAGCAATCGTTCCTGAAGTTCCCAGAGAGGACCATATTCAAAAACACTTGAATGGAATAAGCCACAGCCACTGTCAGTACAATAGGCTCGATAGTTTGCAAGTAGGAATTCAAAGAACCACAACTAATCATCAGTGAACAAGTATGCAAGTTGATAAGGAAGGTAAAAGAGAAGCCAGCAATCAATTGTTTACAGAAACTACTGCTACTGAAGTGCTAACAGCACTCCTTCTGGAGAATCATCAGTCTGCTACATGGGAGTGAGTTTTAATCCAGCTCCATGAGGTGCTTTGCATCTAAAAACACAAGGTATGTCAGCAAAAATTGTCCAGATTGGTCAGTCGTGTCTTTAAAACTACAATGGTAAGGTTGGCGACCACTGCTTTAGTACATCTACTCTTTTGGAAACATAAAATAATTCTAAATTGTTCTTGCTTTGGACAAAGTATTGGTAAAGGTTAAGGCAAAGGATAAAGTATTGGTTTTGGAAAAAGTGTAAAGTGTAAAGTGACCATTCTGTCATATGTAAACACACACCACAGTGTGAACAGCACATAATTCTTCCTCTGCATTTAACCCATTCACCAAGTGAAGCAGTGGCCAGGTTGAATAAGAACATAAGATGTCTAAAATCATGGTAAATAATGGTCTACAGTGGCATTTTAAAAGCTGAAGATATATTTTATTTATAAAAATGTTAATTTAAAAGGGAATTACATCAGAAAAATGTGCAACCTTATCAGGAACTTTTCAGATTTGTGGTGATGGGAACTAATAGTTACAAATAAGTTGCATGGTCCCTGAGACATTGTTTTACCATAGAGAAAAAGTATTGGCCTAAAACAGTCAGTAAAAAAAAAAAAGTAAATGAATTTACCACTGTATCATATTAACATCACTTATAAAACCCAAGAAACATGTTGTTTCCCAGATCATTTTAGCCCATACTATAATTATATTTTTGTTGAAAACCATGACCCCTGGTTTCTGTCATCACTGTAAAGAAGGCGGTGTTGCCATGACCATTTTAAATCAAATCTTTCTGAATGAATTGGTATACATCTCAGATATTTAATTATTTATAAAAATGGAATTCATTTAAAGAACAACTCATTGAAAGGTTCTTTAAGAAACCAAAAGTGATTATTCTACTGCATCACTCAAAAGAACCCCAAACTACAGTTACATATACAGCATTTCGCAGACGCTTTTATCCAAAGTGACTTCCATTCCCAAACTAAAGGGGACAGTCTCCCTGGAGCAACTACAGTGACTTGCAAAAGTATTCACCCCCCTTGGCATTCTCTCTATTTTATTACCTTACAACCTGCAATTTAAATGGATTTTCAATTTGATTTTAACTTATGGACCAATAAAACAAACTACAGATTAATTAAGTTAAAAGGGGAAAAAAAACTCATTCTAAAAACTGTAAAACTGAAAAGTGGTGCGTGCATATGTTTTACTTTGATGCCCCAACTACTACCTTCAAAAGCCACTTAATTAGATAAATTAGTTCAAAAGCCACTTAATTAGTTAAAAAAGTAAGAAAAAAAGTAAGATCCACCTTTGAGCAGATCTCAGTATATATACACTTGTTCTGAGAGCCCCCTGAGTCAACACCAGTGCAACACCACTAAGTAAGGGCTAC
>JBBPCY010000018.1:4219916-4230482 GCA_037974405.1 Brachyalestes nurse
TCAACCTCAAAATTGGTTTTTAATGTAACTTATGTCTGTGATTGTTCAGTGATATTACAGATAGAAGGAGAAGATTAAAGGAGGTTCAGATAGAAGGACGTTGTATTGAAAATGTAAAAATAAAAGTTCATTTTATTTGAATGAACTGTATTTTGAACTAGTTCTTTATTGCATATTGGTGCATAAAGTGTTACATTACAGCAATCACTTCAGTGGTTCTCCTTTACAGAGCTTCATGCCGACCTGCAGTATATAACAATGAAAGTATGAAAGCCAGGACTGTGGGATGTAGCAGATCTTAAAGCTTGGTTGCACCACCCCCTTGATTCACATAGATGTGCACATGTAAAATCAATGGACTGAATCAAGCACAGTTTTAAACACTGACATTTGTGTTCATGTAGATACAATCAATAAAAGAAAGCACACTGTCATTTTTTTTAAACAACTGCACTTTTTATTGCGTGAACATTTCATATAAAATATGAGCTGGTCATCAATGAAGTTAAGAAAAGGTAAGGTTTTTTCTTTTCCTGAAAAGTGGTCATTTTGGAGGAACAAGGTTTTGTTCTGAGAGCGGTGAAATATTAATCTTAACTCTAAAATCTCTGACTGAAATAAAAGAAACAAACCAACACAAAACAAAACAGAGTCTTGTTCCTAATATCTGATTGGATTTTGGGGCCAAAAGGGACTTAACAGGCACTTAACATAGCAGTCAAAGATTATTCTTTAAACAGCATGACTTTCATATATTTTGATACAGAATAACTTGTGTGTATGGTCATGTGTACACTGAGCACTCTCCAATGTTAAACTCACAAAGATGCCCTGAAATCGTTTGAAAATCATGAAAATCAAGCACTTCAGAATCATTAAAGTTTAGAAGAAATTAATAGTTGTTCAAGCCATGTTCAAATTTGCAAACATGGACCCACCCTTCAGAAGGCTTTATCTAGAGCTACTTCGGTGACAGAAATGGTCTCTTTTAAAGCTGGTCACTCTGTGGCATATAGATTGCAACTTTGCAGACTGTGGATTGCAGGTTTGCAAGCAGATTTGAAACCATTAGTTTGCTCTTAGGGAAAATCAGCGTTACCTAGGCAGGGGCCCAGAGTGACATTGCATTGAATTTGTAACAATGTGGTGGAAATGTGACTGCATAAAGACAGTAGGGTATGAAAGCCTGAAATCACATTGAAAATCTGAGCTTTTTCATTTAAATTTGAGAATTTTAGCATAAAAAAACAAAAAAGAAGAAAAATAAAAGGTAAAAAGGAAGTAAAGAAGAAAAAACAGGTTTATTGCGTTGACCATGTAGAGCTTTTGTACAAGAGTCAGATTTTTTAGTCTTATCTATTGAACTGAAACACATGTTTGTGCAGCTCTCCAGGGCATTTGATCTGCTCATCTCAGTAGTTCATCCCAGCTTAAGTGTACATTGTCATTAAAGCAAAAAGAGAACAGAGCCAATCCAAAGAAATCACATGGCATAGTGGTTCCACTTTTGGTTCTATAAAGCACTTTTGGTGTCTCTCTTCCTTTTCTACACGTTCTAGAACAACTGCCAATGTTAGAATGTGTGTGAATGAGAAGAACCTTTTCCAACTTTAAAGAACCTCCACATAATGTAAAGGTTTTGTACCAATTAAAGGTTTTTTCTAGAACCGTACACCTGAGCCAAAAACCATTTAGAGACGTGTGTATGTAGACATATTTTACAGTTCTCCTAATACAGGAGTTTGTTTTGTGTTTTTTAGGTGCAGTTTTGTTACATAGATGTTCCTCAGCTGGAATGTGTGACCGCAGACAAAAGGGCTCATGATGGTTCAGTTCCTACATACAAGTGAGAGATACTCATTAAGTATTGATCATGCTGGAAATGAGATGGAGGCTCAGCACCTGATTTTTCGTAAAATATCACACTGAAAAGCACATATGTCATGGACGAAATTATTTTTTGCTGAGCTCCTGTGGAGAGCCAGGTGACCTGGAAATGATATTAAAAAAATGTCAGAAGGCAGCCACCTCCACATCCACCTCCAGCCTTGGACAGAGCATGCAGTCCTCTTCTCTGCTCTGCCTGCTCTAGGGAACTCTGCGGAAGCTCCAGCAGCCAAACTGCAAAGCCATACACATGTTTCCCCAACCCAACCCGCAGAGACCGAGAGGATATCCTTTCTCCTAGATCTGCTTTTAAGTTAACATTTTCATAGCAGAGCCATTTCCCATCTTTCAAAAGACACAGGCAGCGAGATGAGCTTTGCTGGGTTTGGGTACATTTATCCTCCCCCCACGGAATCAGTTTGTGCATTAAAGAAATACTAACATTCCTAATAAAGAATAAAATTCAGTGTAAATTATGTAATGATAACCGGTCTCCAGTAGCTTCCATTTATTACAATATTAGTATTTCAGTTCAAGGAATTCTTCAAACATAAATTCAAAAATATATAAATGTAAAATTTCCCTGCTGCAAAGGCTTGTGTATTGAAGTCAGTCAGAAACCAAACTGACCATTTTTTTTTACCATGGTCCTGGTCACATTAAGCATAATTTATTATACCATCCCATTTAAAACACAAAATATTACAAAATGTAACCAGTAATTTCATGTTTCAATCAGGGTGTACTGGGGGGTACCCTGGATCAAGATCCAGACCCCCTCCAAAGAGGCAAAAATAGCTGTTTGAGGATTGGGTTCTTAACAGTGTTATGAATGCAGTACCAATTATGGAGGGGTAATTCACACTCTGGAGAAGAGCATTAAGTGCCAATGCTGTCACAACAGCAAACCAACCACAAGGTCAGGTGTGCTAAGGGGCGTCGTCATTTCTTATTAGCAATGCTACTATTTTTAGTTTTTCTTTAGGTAGCCATTGGACAGTGCAGTGTGAAACAGTGTGTGAAGGACTTGAAGAGACAGCAGTGGACTATGACTGTAATACATGTTTTATGGCAGGAAATCAGCAAAATGTCATTTTTGTTTCACAACATTAGCTCAGACAAATTAAGCGCTTTTGAGACAACAGCAATTATACTGTCTAAATTCTTTCCAATTAGTTTCATGCCGAGCTCTTCAAACTAGTCCTCAAGGGTCCTCAATCCACATTAGATTACACTGTTTTCTTCCTTCAAACACACATCAGTCAGTTCATCAAAGGCTATGGATGTTTCATTACCAGGCCAAGGTGACTCCACTGCTGGAGCTCGAGCTTATGTAAAACTATCAAGGGACTGACTATAAAGGGACAAATACTGTAGATCCCAGTCAGTATATATGGAGAGTTTCCTATTTCCAGTAAACATGGTATGCCGTTGTCCTCATATCATATAAGCACAAACGACTTGTTTATGTGGGAAAACTCACTGCCTGGGTGCAGCTTGAATGATGTCATCCAGCTAGTTTATTTTCATCCAATCACATGATCTGTTTTCCCAGCTGAACTGAATTACTCTCTCACCCCAAGTCCCTCTCGACCAATCCTACGAGAGTACTATGAAGTTCACTCCAGGATATAAATAGCCTTATTCCTTCCTTTTGATTGAGCGGGAGATGTTCTATTTAAAGATACAAAGAAATATGTGTGTGCTTATCAGGGGTTCAGATCATGGATTTTAGCAGCACTGTAAGGACAAAGAATTTGTTTTTGGTTTTGTATGTGTATGTGTACATGTGGTAATAGTACATTTTACCACAACTTTTCTGTTGCCTCAATAACATGTCCATTACTACAAACAATAATTTCAACATGTTTTCTTTCCTGCCTTAAAAACACAAACAAGAAACAAATGAATAGGAAATTATTTTAGACAGAGATTAGGTTGGGAAATAGAAAAGTTGTGCCTTCATATCCCATATAATGCCTTCTGAGACGATACAGAAATCTCTAATAACAGATAAATCCCCTCCTTATACCCAGGCGCTTTGTTAGTACTGTTTATCTGATCTCCATATAAAGCCTAAGTATTATGTTGTTGACTGTAAAATCAGTGACTTTCAACAGCCAGAACATCTATCTACACTGTATTTGAGGCGCCTGCTTACCCAGCTTACCCCATACTGTGGGAATGAATGAAAAGTCTCAGCACAGGAAAGCTTCACAAACACTGAAGTGGGGAAATATTTGCTGTGAGAAAATATGCAGCACACAAAGGGTCGCGTGAGGAATTTGGGTAAACTGTTTAATCTCTTATTAAGTACTATCCCATAGATCTGTACTGACAACCAAATGACAAAATATCCTAAAGGAACACTCAAATAAAAAATGTGAAAGTTTTGTCCGTGCTTTGCCCCCTTGCCGTTGCTACATAATTCTCTAAAATGTCTCTCACCCTGACTGACATCAGCTTGAGCCATTGAGCTTCCTCTAGGGACTGACACTTGGTAATTTTCCCACTTCTGTCATTGGGAGCTAGGGGCTGAAAAACTGCATTTCATCAATCATCGGCCATGGCAGAGGGATGAGTCAGCGGGGCTGCATGCTAAGTTATGATCTCTCAGTCAGTGGCAGCACAAGGGGAGCAGTGCTGAAGGGCCCGCGGACAGGCCCCGCCAATAATGCTCCGAAACAGAGGCACTTCATTTGTCATCCAGTTCACACTCTTCACCTCACTCTGTTCTGATGCTGTTCTAGCCAAAATCTCTCAGTTCCCAAAAAATCTTTTGGTAATTTATCTTAGGTAAATTCATTTGTTGAATAGCATAATTTGACACCAACAACAAGTTTTTTTTCACTGAGGATCACCACATTTTTTTACATCATCATTTTCCATCCTCTCTTTATCTTTTAGAAGTAAACCAAACAGGCTGGTGTGTTTCTGTGTCATTAAGACTGGTATATGTAAATGACTTCTATTTCGTGCACTGTTGCACACCCCATCATGGCAACGGTATTCCCTAATGCAGTGGTTCCCAAACTAGGGTATCGCAGAGGGGCGCACGAATGGGATAACCTGTGTAGTTTGATTTGAAGGGGGGCTCATTAATGTTCTTATCTAGAAAAGGGGGGGGCCCTGCAGAGAAAGTTTGGGAACCACTGCCCTAATGGATGTGGTTTCTTTTAGTGGGATAATGCGCCCTGCCACACTGCAAAACATCATGAAGGGTTCAAGGTGTTGATTTGGTCTCCAAATCTCAACCTGTTTGTGTGTGTCTGTGTGTGAGATGTGCTGGACAAAGTAGTCCAATAAATGGAGGTCCCACTGCAACTCTCAACTAACTGGACACAATACATTTTGGTGCCAGATCCCACTGCACACCTTCAGTTGTCCATGCCATGATGAGTCAGAGCTGTTTTGGTGGCATGAGAGGGCACACATTGTATTAGGCAGGTAGTTTTAATGTTACAGCTAATTCATGTATATGCAAGTTTAGCAGTTATGAGTCAATGTATTTCATTGATGTGTGAAATTGACAATTTTCATATTAAACATTTTTCTTAAAAAACAAAACAAGGAAAATGTTGTGTCCCATGGCCCTTTAACCGTGTCAGTCAATGAAGATCTTTGAATTATATTTGCTAGTCTAAAAAGTTTGGGTCAATGAAATCTGAATGCACTTTGATAAGAAAAGCCAGCAGTTGGAAGAAAAGCTGGATGAAAATGAGATAAAATGGATAAAATGTCTGAAATTAACCCTCCACTTTGGACTTCCAAGAAAGAAAGAAGTGTACTTTAGTTTTCAACCCAATTTCAAGTTAATCTGAGGAAAACCTCTTGATGTTTGATCCATTTATGGTCAAGACAGTTATCCTCACTGCAAAAGGTGCATTTGGTCAAAGAAGAATTTTGTGCTTCACAGGTTAAGGTTACATGCACAAACCTTTATTAGCGCGTCATGTTATTTCTCATTTTTGCACAGAATGATAGAAGCAGTTCACAAATATATCTCTTAAGTTAAAATAAGATTTACATTATATAATACTTGCTTTATTAAACATCCACATACACAAAGTACTTTAGTATGCGGCCGTTAAACAAGTCAGGAAAAAAAACGATTCAAGTCAAGTAAAATTGTACTTTCTCCTTCCATCCAGTGAGCTAAAGGTATGAGAACAGGACATGTTTTTATTGTGACATAGGACATTATTTTACTATTCTGGAATATAGCTCTACAATACCATATGATGCTGTTCTAGTGGGATGTGTCATTGTTTCTGCTCCTTGTCCGCCAGCCTCTTTGTCTTGTTCTGAAGGTATCGTGCCTTTCCTTCTTCAAACCGTTTCTGCTCTTCTTCGTTTTCCAGCTACAGAAGGAGAGAGAGAGAGAAAGGTGGGGGTTGGGTTGGGACAAATGACTCATTTTAGCAGATAGAACAGTCAGGCAGATGTGAGAGCTTTCACCGTCTGCTTGATGAAGTTTCCGGTAACACTTCATTTGAAGGTCAGCTTACGTATTTATAAATCAAGTTAATGGATAAAGCGTTGACTGCATTTGTCAGTGGAATTAAATGAGGGATACTTCTAAAAACCCCTCACCGTCCACTTTATGAGAAAAATGGACCATGCACTTCCACTAACTGCCCATTTTCTGAGCTGCAGGTCCATTTAGGTGGATAGTTGCATACTGTAATCTGCTGTCAGTCTTCCTTTACCCGGATCATCTGTGGTCAGTTTCTGATCACAGAAAAGATTTGGACGTTCAGTGTCACTGCTAGGTTGAGAGTGGCCCATTCCCCAACAGTCAAGCACATCCAATAGCCAAGATATGGTGAGAAACTGACCTCTATTGAAAAGTTAGAGGATGACTAAGACACAATCTCTAACTGTACACCAGTAGTATTATGGTATTGGTTTCTGATACAAATGCGTCTCAGAAAAATGATGTTTCATTGATATGTAAACTGAACACATTTCAAAGCATAATTACTGTTTATTTGTATTTGACTATAGTGGGAAAATAAAATGTAAAATTTGGCCTGGGTCAAAGCCATGGCACATTTTATATGGTCTGTTTTACCACCAATATGTTATTCCAAAGAAAAAGAAATTTTGCGTTAATATTTGCAGCAAAGTTTAAATGTATTACCTGAAGAGGATGTGTACACATTTTCACTTGAAAAAAAAAAAATCAACAAAATATGCCATTTTACTAGGGTGTATACATTTTTGCACACAACTAAGGTTTAACTCCAAGTACAGTGTTTTACTTATTTCAAGTCAACAGACTCCAGCCTTAAAGAAATACGATGTGCTTTTTCAACCTAATCTCTGTTTGCCTTATTTGTAGAACACAGATGATTACCACAGGTATTACATTTCTAACATTTTGCCAAATGTAGTTAAAGAACAAGAAACTAATTTGCTTCTGAATATGCTTATTGGCGTCTTTTGGAAGCTCTGAGTTCATTCTGATGTGGCCAGTAGAGATTAGATTACAAAATGAGTACTCCTTTAAAAATCCCTTGGTAATATTTATTTTAACCTAATCAAACCCAGTTTCATTATGGCCAGTTCCACCAACAATCTTCCCCAGGTCATACGGACAATGCTCCCACCATTGAGAGAATGAGGGTTAGCATGTGCTTTCTCCAAGTCACATGAAACAAGTCACCACACCTTTTGTGTCATTACCAGCTCAACAGCCTTGGAGGAGAACATTATCTGCCGATTCTGCAATGCAAGCTAACAGACGCCTGTGCTGACAAGCATTGCTCGAGTGATGAGGAAGAGGAAGGGCTGTCCTACCAACCTGGAGATAGCGGGGTTGTGCTCTCTAAGACCATGGATGGCTGTGGCACCACAAAGAACTGAATGTGCATTCTCCCATTGATAGAGCCATTGCTTACACAGTCGCGGCACTTGGGAGCCCACTTTGATGTCTTGTGCTCATGAAAAATCACCTGATCTGTCAAAACTGCAGTCCACAGAGAGGCTTTGCTACATAATCCTATGCAGAATCTCAGAGAGGGATTCAATGTGTGTCATTAATTATTACTAGCTTTAGTCTCTGGAGTAAAATCTCGTCTACTTTCCCACCTGTGTGAAGAACACCTGTCAGCTTAAGTTGAAGCTATATGTGTTTGTGTGTGTGTGTGTTTGTGTGTGTGTGAGAGAGTGTGAGTGTGTTTGTTTGTGTGAGTAAAAGCATCAGCTGCATCTTTACTCTGCATAGACAACATGGTGCTAATTAAACCACAAGGAATTTGACTGGAAGAAACATGTCAAACACGTCACTATCATTGCACTGTGGCTCTGGGGTAGAGGTGTGGATTTCCTTCTCTACCGTTGGGGTCTAAGAAAAGCTCCAAGGCTTTAAGGAAATGTTCCCGCTTGAAAAACAATAGCACTGCTATAACATAGCTCCTTAAAGGAGACATGTAATACTGTTTTTTTTTGTCAGTTTAACAAAATTCCCAGTGTTCATTTAAAGGACAACTGAAAGAATACAAATACTTAATATCCATCTTTGTATGTCATTCTCTAGTAGTACTGTCATAATTACTCCATTATAATCAATTAATTAATTAAAAAACAAATGCGCAGGTCACAGACGGAATTTTCTCCAAAAGTGGGCTTTCAAGTCATTCTTTACAAAACTAAAATTATGGTTATTATACATGGAGATGAGGCTGGAGAGGCAGTTACAGCATTCAGTGTCCTGTACTGTTACGTTATTACGTGACACGGTCACACACGTAAGACAGTGTCACGTGACAACGCTTTGACTGTCGCAGATCAAATCTAAGTGAACATCTACTCATTCAAACATAAGCTCTATCAATTCTCAGACTTTGAACAAAGCGACAAATTTACTTTTAACAGTATGGCAGGAATATGTTCCGTCTCTGTCTATGTTCCGCTTCAGATGGCAAATTGTTGATATGCTGATAAACCAATACTCCAAATGCAGGTGCTCTGTAACATCATAAGCTAATAACATAAGGACAACCTGGATGTTTAATCAGATCCACAATCCACCCAAAAGGACAGACTACTTGCAGCAAGACATTCACCAATCTGCCAATTACACAACTATAACTGAATATATTTCATCTTTAAATCAATAGTTAATCTCACTTCTAGTACATTATGAGATTGTATAAGTATATGAGTACATACAAAAGCCTCAGTTTGGCTTATATAGCTGCATGGCTGCATCTGAAATCACACACACGCAAACATTACACATGCATGCTTTCATGTTAATTTAGTCACATGAGTGGACACACAGACACACACACACACAAACACATAACACATGCTTGCATTCACTGTATTTTAAACACAAATATAGGTACATACACATAAATATGGGTACCAACACACAGACACAGTATCATGTGATTCTAGAATTTAAAATTAAAACATTTTTATAATAAATATCATACATAATAGAATATAGTCAAAATATGCTACAGTTGTTTTAGCTAAGCAGTCTTTTACTGGCAGATATCATTATCAACTGCGAATTGTTAAACATGGGTTATCAGGACTGCACATTTTGAGCAGGCATCACTGGTATTAAAAAGTGTTGCACAAATTAAATACCATAGCATTAAACTAAAAACAACAATGTGCAACAATTCTAAAAATTGTTTATAAAAAATGTGCTGAAAAAAAAACAAGCAAAATGTTATTATTCATTTTATGAATATATATTTTTTTTCTCTTAATTCAAATTCCACACAAAAGGATAAATGGAATTTAAACCAGCAGGAGCTAAAATTTTCAAAACGGGCAGCACTGCCTACCTTTATTACCTTAAGATACATTTTTAATGCCAATTTTAACAGAATGTGTTCTAGGCAACAGAGAGTAAGGGTTTGGGCAAAATAGGATGTGTCTCAGCTTCTTAGTAGCCTTTGCTATAAGATAAAAAGGCTTTTAAATGAATCATGAAACGTTTTGAGGCATGTGTGTACTGCAACACCATACCAGAGCTTTATTAGCAGGACACCAATACTGACAAATGCTTACAACCTTAGTACTAGACATCTGTATTTGCCAGTCAATGTATCAGACAGATCCTAAAGCAAATCTTATTTGAAACGAAAACATGTAGACTTGGCTGTCTCCCAAGCAAATCTAAAACTCAAACCCTCATGGTTTAAAAGGCTGAAGGATGCAGCAGCATCAGTAGATGGTATGCTGTCGGAACCCAGCTGCCCGCTGCACCGTGGCTATTTTCATCATTGGCTATAGGTCACCAGGCAGTCATGCACAGCAGTGGCAGATGGTTGGAAACCTTCGGGAAAGAACTGCGCAATGACAACTGAAGCAGCCTGGCTGATGAGGACAGCAGCATAGAATCTGTAGTACACACTCACAGAAAAATAACAGTAATAATGTGCTGTAAACATGGACAGTACATGGCTGGCTTGGATGAACAAGCTGGTACATATAAATATTAGGGCTGTAACGACACACCAAACCCAAGATTCATTTCGTTTCGCGATTTTTGACTCACGATTCGGTTCGTATTCATTTGCGGTGAAGAAGAGGAGACATTCTGAGGCGCCATTTTGTTTGGAGACACCTTATCTTCACCACAAAATTATAAACCAATAAACGCTTAAATACCACTTCCTTTCCATTCATACTGAGGACAAGGCTTCGGTGAAC
>JBBPCY010000018.1:4232803-4247850 GCA_037974405.1 Brachyalestes nurse
AATTCGCACCGGCCCAAATTTTCCTTCGGCCCACCGGGCACTGCCCGGTACGCCAGATGGCCAGTCCAGCCCTGCTCACAGCGAATCAATTCAGCAAACAAAGAGTCCGTCCGTGCTTGTAGGTTTGTAAAATTGTGGGAGGGCTCTTTGAAACCCTAAGACCCTCAGCTAACGGTTAAAGAAAAGAAACTAGCGTGAAAATCCTCCTATTATGGCGAAAAATGTATGTTTCTGGGCGGGAACTGTATACAGGAAGGAGTCATACGGGAAGGGGTGTGTCGTGATTCGTCCTCCTCACACCGCGTCACGGGTTTGTGGAACTGAGTGTCGTGAATTCAGTTTTGTATCGTATATCGCTACAGCCCTGATAAATATACTTCGAATGTGAATATAAAACAAGGTTTGGACCGTTATAAAGCTTTGAGTGACTGAGTGCTGGCATCACAGGAACTGGATAAAATGTGTGGGGACTGGCATTATTTCCAAGGCAGTACCATCACACACATTGTACCTAGTGTTTACACAGAATATTGCTTTCTTCAAAATAAACCTGAACTCTTAAAAATAAAGGTGTCAGATCCAGGTTCTTAGTAGTGACACCATAGAAGAGCCACCTTCAGTTCCTTTAAGAACCTTTTTAAAGGAATTCTCTATATGTATGTTCATCTCTCACAGACAGACCAGAAAACCTGTTGACCTCAAACACACTTATAATAGAAGCCAGCAGGCAGCTGCTGAAGCACAGGTTTCTGTTTCTGAGAAAAGCATGCAAATTATTGTCCACTACAAGCAACAGTACGCCACAGATGTGGCAGGTAGAAATTAGGTTGAAAAACGTTGGCATATTATCCTAACAGCAGTGGTTCTGAAACTTGGAGGCATGCCTAAGGAAGCTTCACAATATTTTCAGAAGCTGCATATCTATATATCTTAATCAATTTTTTTTTGTTTAGGTTTGATCCCCTTTCGTGTTTTTGGGGCAGTTGGTGGTTTGTGATCAGAAGGTTGTGGGTTTGAATCCCAGTGGTGGCACCACTGAGGTACGCTTGAATAAGGTACCATCCCCACACACTGCTCCCCAGGCACTGTGTCGCTGGCTGCTCACTTGGTGAATGGGTTAAATGCAGAAAAGGAATTTCATACTCTTCAGACTGTGTGCTGCGCTGTGTTGTGTTCATGTGTGACAATAACGAGCTGAGTTACTTTACTTTACATTAAAATCAATTCGTGGTCATCCATGGCCCATGCCATGAGTTTACCTGTAATATGAGAGTGGGGTGCAGGGGAAATTGACCTGTAATTGACTGTGAATTGTGAATTGACTGATCTACAAAGAAATACAAAGAGGGTCTAGGCTTAAAAACGTTAAAGCACATCCACTGAAAGGTTCTTAGGGAACTATCTGTGGTTCTTTAACAGCATTGTTCTTGTTAGTCTTTAACATGTTAAAGCCGTCATGAAAAGGAAAAAAAAAATTCTGACAAAAGAGTTTAATGTACTATGTTAACACTGCTAACATTTTCAAAACCTACAAGTCACTCCTCTGTTCATAAAGTCCATTTATGAAAGGTAAGCTGTAAACAGCACATGCAAATGTTTGTGGTATCAGAATATCAAAGAAATAAAAATAAACATTATATGGTTGGCTTTAATGAACAAGCTGGTACCAATGCAGTTATTAGACATGGTTTAGTCTACCAGTGATGCAAGTCAATACATCTAAAGTTCTTGTCATGCACTATTGCTTACTATCTGTCTTTTTTGTCTTATTATCTTTTACTCCTTGTTGCACAAGAATTTCCCTCGGGATAAATAAAGCTCTTTCTTATCTTATGTAATCTTACATGGTATGGAGTAAATTTATAATGAGCTTCGAACATAAAAGTGAACAATTTTATCAGCAAAGGCCAAAACAAGGATGGGTGAATTGGTAGTGGCTTGGCAGGTGACACTGGCGAAGGTTAAATGGTAAAAATAAATCACGGCAAATCCATAATGCCCTCAGGGAGAAGGAAAGCAGCTATTTCCTGTGGAGAGCTACCCTATTTATACATTAATCTCAGACTGGATATGAAATCAAGAGGCCCCTGTGCATGAGAACAGTCAGCGACAGAAATAAAGAAAAGATTCTCTCTTCCTTCTTTATGCGAGCAGCATAATCTGACCTTGAAGGAACTCCTTCCGGGGTCACTGACTGCCCTGCTGCTTGGGGGCCTGGGATGAGTGAAGGGAGGAATCTGTGATTGTGTGTGTGTGTGTGTGTGTGTGTGTGTGTGTGTGTGTTTGGGGGGTTGTCTTGAACAAATTGAATTAAGTTAAAGGGGCACGCAGTGTCTTAGTCAGAGAGTATGGCTGGAACAAAGCCAAGATGACCCGCTTTAGCGAAGGCCGTGAGAGCGAGTCACACTATCAAACAGGGGAACTGATAGCAAGGAAAGACATTAAGAGTTGCTATTAAATCAAAACAGGTATGAAACTGCCCAGCTGATGTAATGGGGTGATAAAGAAAGTAAGCAGTCAGAGCTAAGTCCTGTCATTTTTCCCCTCCAAGGCGGTGACTGTATGTTGTTTTCTCACATGCAACAAGATCAAACTAACCCATGGTTCAGTTTAACTGCAGCATGAAATCAACTTTTGCACCAATTACAGGTAGCTGAGGTAGGAAATTAAACAACAGAAGAAAAAGAACAGCAAGAGAAGTAAAAATGAGGAACAGTAGTATCTGGGAGGAGGCAAAGAATTATTTGCAATTCTGTCCGACGAAGAAATCAAATAAACAAACAAAAATCCTGAAACATATAACTTAATTTAAAAAGTAATACTAATAGTATAGCAACAAAAGTAACCTTTTCATTCATTTTTCTCCATTCAAACAGAGAAAGCTATCCTGCCAATGTCAGGTACATGCACACCCTTGGACAAACAAATCAGTGTGAAAGATATTCAACCCACGCTGGTTTTGTTTATTAGTGTTTCTTCTCATAGTGTGAAGAGAAAGTTTAGTGTAAATACTTATCTGATTGTTTTGTGACTAATATTAAAAGTACATATTATAAACTGTGGTGGTTTAAACCTCAAAGTTTAAGAACTGATAAGTGCCGACATTCCAACAACAGGACAAAATGTGTGGGGTCTGGCATTTTTCCCAAGGTAACCTTCTTGGTGTTCATTTTTGTTAAAATTGTGAAATGTAGGGTTTCATAAACTTTTTACACATTATAAATGACAATGATGGGAGTTTTTCTGAAAACATGCCAGGCTTTCTACAAGTCATCTGATTAAATCTGATTTGTAATGGTCCACTAGCTCACATGTCTAATGCCTTTTTAATCCAGTCTGACATTTATGAGATTTTGGCACCCAGTGTTGGCAGAAGCCGCATTAGTATTTCGTCGCGTTGACGGAACATTAGCCTATGTTTAAGCATGACCTCTGCTGCAGATAATCTGATTTTTGACTGTTATTTCCTCTGAGCTGGGATTTCCCAACATTAGCTCTGTGGTATAACATATTTTTGCATAGCCGGTAGGGGTGACTCTGGCTCTACACTTTGATCTCACAATTATTTGATTTGATTGTGATCTCTTTAGGAAAAGGACAGAACAAATCTGGAGTGAGAACAGTGCTGGCATTAAATTAGCCAAAATTATTAGGTTAAGAGGTGGTGAAAAGGTGTTGCTGAGGGCTCTCCAGTTCATCTGAGAAATTATACTAATTTTATTTTAGTCCAAAAACCGAAAAGTTTTGGATTAAACTATGTGGAAATCACACTTGCAAATCTCAGGACGTATCAAGACTTGAGCTGGTAGGCTACCCTTTGTTTAGGTTAATGTATTTCTTAACACACATTTTAATCCCAGGTACAAAAATAAGTATGATTACAGAACTACGATGAGATGAGTTTTCTTTCTTCCTCAAATGCTGGATTGACCAAAAACAGCCCTGGTTAGATAATTCTTAATATATCCAGAATCAATATATATGCTCTAAACTGGCCTACATTCACATATTGTCAGTTCTCAGACATCTATAGTTGTATGCAAAAGTTTAGGCACCCTTGATTAAATTAGATTTTTGTTGCTTTTCTTGGTGTAAATAAGTACACAGTGTCTACTGTTTATTTGAAGAACATATTGGGGAAAATAAAGACACAGCAAGTGACCTGTGCAAAAGTGACACAAAAAACACACAGAATTTACTAAAGTCTTTACTAAAATTTGCAGAATAATGCCATATCTTGTTCCCTGTAAAGGGTGTGTGCGTTAATTTCACTTAGAAAGTAAACACAGCATCTAATTTAACTTTTGCATACACCTATGCGTCTGTCCTGAACATTACCTAAACTTAGTTACCAGGCTATTAGGTGGCTTGATCTGAACGTTCAACAGACATAGCAACAGGATGGGACATTTTTTTTTGCAAATAGTAAATTATGATGATTCTAAATGGTTTTTAAAAACAAACACTGAACATAAATGGGCTAGGAGGAATTATGAACTACTTACTCAGTAGTGTGGCGCAGACAATGCATCAAGCTTTTTTCCTTTTGAAAACAGTCTGAGAGTTATTGCACATTACTAGAATCAACTCTAATCAGTTATGAAGTTAAACTGATCCTCCATCTTTTAGATCAATCTCTATTAAGCAGAACTGTTGCTAAGGTTGTAAACAAAAAAAAACAAAAATTGTAAACCATGCCATGCTCAGGAACTGTCACAAAACGCTGAGCTGCCGTGTGGTCACACAGTCAGATGCCTCATAGTTGTTGGATGGAACAGGTTTTGAATCAGCAAGGATCACCTGACCCGGCAAAGCACATGCGTTCATGCCAGAGAGAGCTGACAATGAGTGGCCGGACTATTAATTAGGGAAATGGATGTGGTCTGGGAGGGGTCCTGTGGAGGACATAATCATCTCTTGCCGCAAAGCCCCCAAGCCTTTTGGCTCCTTAATTACACAAATTATACCGGAAGCCGCTTAGAATGAACCAACAGCCAAAGTGGCATCTTTATGCAATCAGAGAGGCAATTAATCCAGCACAAGTGTGCAGAGTTTTCTGGACAGAAACATGTCCGTTCAAAGCCATTCTGACATCAGTGAGTGAACGATTACATAATGGGATGATCACACATTTAAAAGGACAGCAGAGGTCAGTCAGATGGACTCAGCTTGGGGTTGGTAAATTAGTGGATATTACTGCTGCACAATGTGTTGTTTTCATGATATTGGTCTTTGTAAGGAAGTAATCACAATAATGTGGGTTGGTTAAAGACTGACTTAAATGAAAGAAATCATTTCATTCAAGTCAGTCTTTAACCAACCCACACTATTGACTGTGTTTTTAATATTTTGCAAGGTATATCGCAATGCAACTGCTAATACTGTATTGTTACATATTGTGATCCGTATAGCATTCTGATCAAATAATGCAGACGCAGTGCATATGCATTAATATATTTTTAATCAACAAATTCATGTAAATCACCATCAAATATAGTGGCGTGTAGATCCTACCTGACATGAAATTTTAAAAACATAAGAGCTGTATATTTACAATCTTACACTGGAATGTCTGGAAACAAAGTCCAGTGTATTAACCTAAAGTCAAAAACCTTGCATAACAATACTCAACTCAAACTGGGGAAAGTACTTTTTTTAAACAAAAATGCCAACTTGCGAACTGATGTTACATTTTTTTTGAGGAAAAAAAAAATCTTACTCAAGAAAATTTTTGTGGAGCCACTGCACGCCTACTTTTGATCCATTTGTCCATCAGTCTTGTCAAGCTTTCCAGTGTCTGGCAGCTTCAAAGAATGCCATGCAATCACTGTGCTTCACTGCAAAAATGGTGCTGACTGAGAGACGCTCTGTGTTGGGTTTATATCAATAAGACATAGATTTTAATCAAAAAAGTCTATTTTTTTTCTAATATTACTCCAGAACTTGGCACTACACTTTGGCTCAGTCATTGCCATCTTGCAACTGAAGTCTGTTCTAGTCTGTCTGTCTGTCTGTCTGTCTGACTACAATACAAGCATTCAGAGAAGGTCCTACCCTGATTATACACTATACGACCAAAAGCATTTAGACAGTGGTGCCCCCATTGCTGACAAGTGTTCACACGCACACACAGTTGTGTAAGCTCCAGAGAAATGCACTGCCAATACAACAAAGTGGTTTGCACCACAACCATTTCCAAGTTCTGGCTACAGAGGTATAAACCCCCCTCCCAACACTGAGTCGTAGAGCAGCAGAACTGCATTCTCTGGAGTGACAGATCTGAGCTATACTGGTGTTTATGATACAGAACTAATTATCCAACATCAATGTTTGACTGTGCCATAGATCTTCTGACCTATGCAATCAAATGCTCACAGCAATGTTCCAGTATCTAGTGTAAAGCTTTCCCAGAAGAGTAGAGCCTGTTACCGCTCTATTAAAGCACTCAATTTCAGAAGAAAAGCGGAGAAAGCAAGTGTCTGAACTGTCAGAAACTTACCAAGCCCTTAAACATTTTTTCCCTAAGAACAGTTTTTCTTCCAAGGAGGACTAATTAGCCTTTAATTATCTACACAGTTTTAATTACATTTTATTAAGTGCTCTAAAGAAAGAGCTTTAGTTAGAATTATTCTATCAATGCATGCTGTAGCATGTTCAAACAATTCGTGTTGCTGAGGAAAAAGCAGCTAATCTCTCACTGGACTACCTTCCAACCAGACATCCAACACAACTGACATATTTGTTATAAGAAAAACAACGGGCATATATCATATCAATATCATACTGCACAGCAGCTACATTGCTTGAATGCACCCCATGATTCATTAAAGGACTCCCCATCTGCGACTGAGAGCAGATGATTAATAACATTCTCAAATGGCTGTACTCCTGCTGTTAGTGCTACTAAAGCTGTCACACAAATTAAAAACACAGTAGCTTGTTGCCTCTCGGTTAACTTGTTATTTTGGTGACCTTTGCAGACCTACTCAGAGAGCATCAGGGCGTTACGGCAGAATACGCTCCGTTCAGGCAGCTCCACTGGGCTTGAAAATCTACATTCCTCTAACTTTCTCCTTGGCCTTGCCAGCTTGTACTGACATTTGTGAACATGACAGAAGCTGCTTGTTTTTTTTCTTACACAAAAAAAAGAACACTCATTTCTCCGCTTTCTCATCTTCTACACAAGAAAATCCAAGGAATTTTAAAAAAATGTTCACGTTCAAATACTTGCTGTTGGCCAAGTACCACTACACTTACATATTTGAGATGGTTCTTATTGTGGCTTCATACTGACCTTATATCGTAAGTTTTGCACTGAGCATTTTTTTTAAAGCTCTCACACACTAGTAACTAGTAACTAATATAGAAGTCAGAACTAACAGACATTTTCCAAAAAGCTGGTTCTAAAAAACTTTGACTCTAAAATATAATGCTGCATTTTTAAAGAAATACTATGACTGCACACCATAAACTGAATTCTGCACTAAGGCACTGTGTTATTACTACATCTCTGACTGTTATATTGCTATAACCAAAGCTTAGATGTTAAAGTATAGTGGACAAATTGTAAGGCATCACTTAAACAGCCATGAATTGCTTCTTATTTTGGCATGTAGTTGATTTACATCATGAAGGTTCTTTCTCATGGCTGATTTCATTTTTTGGATACAGTAGTTTCATGTGACAATGAGGCCCTTTCTATGAGGTGCTAGCTTGCACAGCGATGGAGTAATGCCAGAAAGTCTGGACTGTCTTGGCACTGTCTGCTGCTGAAGCAGATAGGGACCTTGCTTGCGAGCCAAATGCCAATCTCTGCACAGGGCACTAAATAATGAATAATGGGGTACAATGGAAAATAAGCACCTGGATGTTGGCCCAGGATATGTAACCACTGCCTTAAACCCTTCCTCAAAGAGTTTAAATAAAAAAAAATATGTTTTGCTTCATGCTAATTCTGTATTCATTTGCACTGATTTTATAAAACCAAAATGCACTTTTGCATAATGAATGAACAAGGTTGGCACTCCTGGGTTTGAATGTCTGTGTGTGACCAGGAACTACTATACTGTACTATGCAGCAGCTACTTTATTGCACCATGCAGAAAATACCACATTACAATATGCAGACAATTACAATATAACTACTGTATAACAACATGCAGAAACCACTGTATTATAATACGCATCAGCTACTACATTCCACTGTGGAGAAACTACTACACCATACTATACAGAAACTACTATTTAGTAGTTATTATATAACAGGGAGTACCTACTGAGTTGCAGGGCTGCAGACAAAATAAAAAACACAAAATATTTGGGAGTCAAATAATATTGGGAGCCATAATCTCTGTCAAATGTGGTATAAATGAAAAAATATTGTCATGGCACATTTTGTCTCCAGTCCCACCCCATGTTGAGTGTTAAAACGAAACAAGAAATCACAACATGGACTAAATTGTTGCCAAGGTAAAATACAGTGTTTCTCGTGTAGTTTATTTTTCTTATATTTTAAAACGTGCTCTGCAACACGTTGCCAGGCTGTGCGAATCATTTCAAACGAAACTCAATCTGTCAACACTGCTCTCGATAGAGGCGGTCGCGAACAAGTCGGTTCTTTGACTAAATTTGAGAAAATAGACACGGCATATTACTAGACTGACCACAGTCATAGAATATTACTAGACTGACCACAGACATGGAATATTACTAGACTGACAATAGACATGGGACCCAAAGGAGCCCGAACTTCTTAGTGATCTAATCCAAATGACCCGACGCATTAAAAAGAGCTGAAATTCCCATAACTAATCACGTGATCGTGTAGTTGGAATGGCATACTCGGGTTGAGCATTTCTGCACATTGAGACGTCACTTTTCTTGTACTTTTATTTTAATTTCTCTTGGTTGTAAGCAACGATCGCCATTGGTAACTGAAATGAAAAAACACAAAATAAATAATCTAGTCGCTTGCCGAACATTTTAGTCGCCATCTGGAGCCCTGAGTTGCAAACATTGCTGTTAATTAACAATTAATGAACAAATATTTCTATAACCAATAGGGAAAACAGTAAAATAGATTAAACTAAAGCAGAGTTAAGCTCCAACCCCAGTCTTTGATTCAATAAATAAAGGTAATAAAGCCTAGAAATATTAATGAATATTGAATATTAGAACCAGGTGAGTTGGACATGAACTCTCAAGGGTGACAGGACCAGGATCGACCACCCCTGGTTTAACTGAACAATATAGACAAAATATCAGTATTGTGATTTTAATGTTACATATTGCAATTGTGATTTCTTTCAAGATATTAAAGAACCCATATTATAGTTTTTTTCTGGAATTAAAAAGGCTTACAGTCTGTGAATACTATTTTAAATGATACATTTTCTTCCCCATCAATACTGTCCATATACGGAAAACAAGCCACAAAAACAGTTCGGTTTCAAATCTTAGTTTTTGTGATGGCACAAAACCATTATTTTGGCTATAGCAGTTTAGCCCCAGCCATTCATGCACCTTTAATGGTTAAAGATGGACCAAAATAATTAGGCTTTTGTTGGACTATGTGAAGATCTCAATTCATCAGAACACCCAGTAACTCACTGGGAGCTATGATTGTTCGTCCTGTCAGAAACCCTGTGGGCTTAGAGGTTCATCTGCATATAGCAGTCTTCTGCAATATCAATATTGCAGAGATAGATATTGCGGTAACAATTATCAGACAACAAACCACGCAGTCTTTCAAAGATACCAAAAATAAAGACAGTATGCAGCAACTACCATACTATAATATTGCTTTATATGCACACAATTGCGCAGGCAATTGCATAGATGTTTGCAGCTCTAATTATAAGCTATGGCAGCAGTGCAACGCACTAAGCAAGAGATCAGTGCCTACTTTAACTTTATAGTGTACACACACTACATGAGCTGTGCCTAAAAATAAACACGAATTTCACATCACCAACCCAGGGGTTGCTACGGTAACGCAACTTGTTTTGTGCGGTAGGGACGGCGCTAATAGGCCCAGAAAAAGACAGTGACTGAAAGGAAAGAATATATCCTCGAGTCTTCCCCTTTATCTTCCTCCTCGCTTCTTCACCCCGCTTCGTCCTCGGAAAGCTGTCCCGAGGAGAGGAGCCTCTATTGTGGACGCCGGCTGCGAAAAGGCCAACATGGCCCTTTTGAGTGATCCTTACTGTGTTTTTGTGCTCCACCATTGTGTGTACCGTGGCATTCAAGGCCAGCAGGGATATGCCTAGGCCTCCCTCTATCCGTCCCTCACACCTCTGCTCCCCCTCCCCCACTCCACAAACCCCCCTTCTGTGAAGACTAAAACAGAAGGGCCTATAAATAGACACAGATCTCTCACTTGGGAGGGAACGAGGAAAAAAAAGTCACCTAAAGTCAAAAAATAGCAGCCGCAGCCATGTCGATATGCTATTTATAACCCACGATACACTTACCAACAGCCAAATATGACAAGTCTAGTTAAATGAAGGGTGCTCAGTCAGATGCCAGAGAAAGGGACCTCAACTGAATACACATTTAGATGTGATGTTATACAGCTATTTTTATACAAATCATTTGTTCTGAAGTCTGCATATGTATTACAGTGCAGTCCACACAGATGGCTTAAAGTGTGGTGTTTTAGTATTGCGCAGCATGGGCATTCTGGATTTCAATCAGGTAAAGGGGGATGCAAGATCCTACAGAGCCTGCCTTCTGTCACTAGCATATCTGCTGGATTTGTGTCTGAATAATGTCAACATTTGGTTTGAGAAGCCTGGGATTCTAAGTCTTCAAAATAAAAAAATAAAAAATTGATACAATCTAGAAGAACTCCTTTTTAACAAATTACAGTGGCTTGCAAAAGACTCCCTTGAAAGCCATCATAACCTTCTGGATTAACGATTTGCACACATTTTTCCATTCAGTATCTTTAATGTGAACTCTTATGCTGTAACAATATATTCAAAAGTCAAAATAAATTAGATAAAATATATTTTTTGGACATATTTATCTAAGAAAACCCTCAAATATAGGGTTTTCAATACGTATTAGACCCCAAACTATTAGTACTTTGTAAGGTTCCGTGTTTTTTTTTTTTTTAAAAGTGCCGGTTTCCAATCTTCTCAGCCAAATTTATAGGAATCCTCTTTTCCAGTGTTGTTTTGGTTATATGCTTAGGTTTATTGTCATGTCAAAAGATACATCTCCTGCAATACTGTGTGTTCTGTTTTTTCTTCAACTCTGATAAGATTCCTATTCCCTGCAGATGAAAAGCATCCCCATAACATGATGCAGCCACCACCATATTTCACAGTGGGGAAGGTATTTCTCGAGACATAGGCAGTGTTAGTGTTTGCACCACACATACCTCTTTAAAGGCTGGCTAGAAGGTTTGTTTTGCTCTCATCTGACTATAAAACCTTTCAACATCTCACATACATGGGTCTTTCTCATACCTTTATGAGGCACTTCTTAAGAAATACCTTATTTCTTGCAACCCTCCTGTAGTGGCCTGTGTTATGGAGAGCTCTTAAAATTGTGTAAACATGCACCGTCACTCCAGTTTCAGCCAAAGAGCTTTGCAAACTTCTGAGAGTGATGGTTGGATTTTTAGCAGCCTCTTTCACCAGCCAACATCTTGCTCTGCTATTTTGTTTTTAGGGACAGCCTGTGCTAATAAGGGTCTGGGTACATGTTCTTTCTGATGACGGATCCAACAGTGCTTAATGGGACATTCAAACTCTTTGATATTTTTGTACCCATTTCCTGTCTTGTGCAGTGCAATGACTTTTTCCCCCCTCACATTAGCAGAATACTTCTTTGTCTTTATTTTTGTAGTGATTTTCCTACAAAGAAAATGCCCTTCACAAAGAATGCTTTTAATATCCAGAGAGGCAACCTTATTTACGGACACACACATGGTGTCTATTTATGTTTAAATAAGAGACACATTTGTGTTGTTTGTGAATAATTTGTCATTTGTGTAAACCTGGAGCTTTCAAAGCACAGGGGTTTGAATACTTATGCAAAAAGCACAATTCAGCTTTTTTGTTCTTTTTAATGTTGGTAGACTGATCATCTATTCAGGCATTGAAAACATACCGGAGCAAAAGAGTTGTTTGAGGAAAACTGTGTATATATGTTTTGTTTATATATATTTCAGAACTGTAATGCAACACAATTTTCACTCATATGGGAGGTTGTTCACAGGTGTTTACTTACATTGGCACATCCATCACAGAGGGCAACCAAAAATCTTAAGATGCTGTCATATGTAGAAAAATGTGGTCACCTTAAATAAATGTAATTATATCAAAAAATGTACAGAATATTATAAAATACTTGAAAAATGACAAAAATAATTGAATACATATATGCCTGATAAAATGGTGTGGATAAATTTGCTGAATGTTGGTACATTGGAGGAAACAAAGAATGAGGCTTATCATCTCCATGCTTGAAATAGAACACAGAAGCAGGATCTGAGTGAGAGATAAAGGGGAAAATTATAATGAAAATGAGTACTGCCAAAGCCCCTGGGATATATCAGGGTGCATGAAGTGCAGCTGTATAAAATGTGTGCTCCAGAACTGGCCCAAGAACAAGTGAGCTACAGAGAAGAAATCATAATGACTGGATTTCCAGGAAGGCGCTGAACTCCTCTCCTGGAAGACGGAAGCCTAAACCTACACCAGAGTTCAGCTGTAACTACCAGCCATGACCTTCAAAAGCTACTGCAGCTGCATTTAAAACAGGAAAACATACCTTGAAGCGTGAGAATGATTTCAGCTATCTCGATTTATAGGAGACATCGAGGGGGTGTAATTAACCTCACAGTTGCGTGCCTTACCCACTTCACCATTATCAAGCTATTAACTTTCATTTTGAATTCCCATTGCAGGGCTTTAAGAGGATCTATATACCATTCATAAACACTGAACCTTATTCTCAGCATGAGTAGTCTAATCATAAACATGGATATGCATTTTACCATTGTCTTTTCAAGGTATAAGAGCATGTAATTTGCTGGACGTGAAAACCATAAAGAGCTCAAAATCTAGTGCTCTGAATACCAGAGTCACAAGGCTTGTTTTCCATTCAAACAGAATCTAAACAAATTGAAAAATTCTGTGTACAAACTACCTAGAGAACAACTCTAGAGGTAGAACTGTAGAGGCGCTAGAGGTAGAAAAGCATTGTATCCATAACATATCTTCGTTTAAACGTTTAAACTACCCTAAAAATGTCAAATCTGAACAGAAATATGTTTATTCTGGTATGTTAAGTCAATTCAGTCCCATCCACATCTTACTGTATTTTCCAGCAAATTTGAAAAAGCTTAGCTCTGTCCACACTAGCTATAGCCATGTCCTGTCATGTATCACTAAAAGCCTGGACTAACATAGAATCTAATTAGAATAGCCATACATGTTTATTCCTTTACTAACGAGGTGCATGTTTTCTAAGATTTCACTTGGCAATCCAGTTCAGAAGCCCTTACTTAGTTATTTTCCTCAATATTTTTAGCTTTCCTCTATATTCTAACCAAATGTTTTTAGATTCTATCTAAATGAACTGAAAAAACATTTCATAATAATAGTGAGAACTGCAAAAACAATAAGATATTAATATTCAGTTTGTTATATTATGTCTTTGAAATGAAAAATGAAATAAAAAAAAACATAATTCTAACATTACTGAAAGACTAGATTTTTGTCTCATATTTGTATCTAAAATTGTCCAGCACAAAAACACAATGTCAGTAATTAACCGACAATGATTCTATGAAAGTATTATGCTATGATATCCTGTAAAAAACAGTAGGGCCAAAAATGCAGTGCATACTGTACTCCTGGCATCATAATCAGTTATTATGACTTAATTTGCTCTGTCTGACTGCTATAGTATAATATAAACTATCAACTATTATGTACACTAGGGGTGTTGAAATTAATCACATAATCAGTGCATCGCGATGCAGACGTGGACGATTCTACATCGTTGCAGTGGCAGAACACAATCGATTATATAATAATGTCATTGCTTGATCTGGCAGGAGCTTTACAAATGTAGTTAAAAAGTAGTCCTGGTAGTGACTGTGGCTGCCTAATCTGTGTACAGTGCTGCTCTGGGTAGAAGTAACTCATCTCACTGACGTTACTCAACGCATGCGTGCCAGCCAAAAATGGCGGGGGGAGGCAGAGATTAAAAACGCTCCAAACATTTTAAAAGCAGATATCTGGACACATTTTGGATTTTAGGAAATTGGGAAGCATGAATTGGACAAGTCACATGCGGTGTGTAAACCATGTCAGACAAAAATTACATATTTTGGGAACACTACTAACTTAAGAAATCACGTTAGACGTTTCCACCCTGAGATGGTAACACTACTACCGGCCAGAGAAATCCCAGCATAGCCAAGAATTTATGCGGCTCTGTCCATAATACCGTCCAACTCTGAGAAAGGGAAGAAAATAACCCAGGCTGTGGCAGCCTTCATAGTAAAAGACTTACGGCCATATTCTGTTGTGGATAACGCCAAGTTAAGGATGCTGGCGCCGTGGTACTAGGTCCTGTCGCACAGCCACTTTACAGAGAAGGTCACCAGATCTTTACCAAGAAACCAAAGCACAGATCACAGCTACAATGAGCATAGCTAGTCGGGCAGCAATAATGTGACAGTTTTAGGAGCATATTTGGGGGCATATTTAGTGTTTACACTATAAAAATATGCCTTTGTTTTTTTTTTTTACCAAAACAACGCGGTTTTTCACTATACACGGGTGCTCTTGGAACATAACCCCCGCGAAAAGCGGAGGACCACTGTGTATGAATATATATATATATACACACACACACACACACACACACACACACACACACACTCCTGGAGACACCTTATCTTTTCCACAAAATTGTACACCAATAAACGCTTGAATACCACTTCCGTTCCATTCATACTGAGGACAAGGCTTCGGTGAACCGCACGAGGAGTCGAGTTGGAGGAGTCGACTCGTCTCTCTCGG
>JBBPCY010000018.1:4249904-4271598 GCA_037974405.1 Brachyalestes nurse
CTTACATGTACTCACAGCGAATCAATTCAGCAAACAAAGAGTCTGTCCGTGCTTGTATGTTTGTAAACTTGTGGGAGCGCTCTTTGAAACCCTAGAGACACTAACATTAGATGATACATAAAATATTAGATACATAAAATATAAGACATAAGAAACTAGAAGTTGTTGTAAGTTTTAATGAGTTAATATGGTGACTGTGTTAGAAATACCACACTATCTAGTTTTTTTTGTGCTACATTTTTGTTGTTCGTATCACTATATGACGATAAACACACAGCAATCCTGCTTATGTATGAGGAACGTGCCTGACTGAGATCATAGTACTTATTACAAACCAGACGGATTTCACTGGATTTCTTACAGGCAGAGATACGAGCCATTGCTATGATGCGCCATAAGTTTTCGTGAACATTATAATGGCTTTTTCAACTGTAAGGTCCCAATGATGAATCATTTGGGATCGGTAGCTGTCTCAAGGAGACAGGGAGACAGGGAGCAGCACATTGAAGAGTAAATATACCTCCTAGGTGTCTCCAAGTCTGTTATATAACAAAAGGACAGATACGGAGGATCCTGTGATACAAAAACATCTACAGATAACTCTCCCGCTGCACAAAGTCCATCTGGAATAGAAGATAGTAGCTTCGGATAATTGTGTCCCAACAACAACAATATACCATCTGTAATGCTAACATATAGAGCACACATCAGGTACGTATAGCAAAAACAAACAAACAAAAACTGGCAAGAATAACACTTGCCTGCATAGATACTTTGAAGACATTTTACTGGAGCCTATAATTAAAAAAATAATAATAATAAAAAAAAAAAGAAGACAGTGTGTTGCATTCAATAGGGATAGGTACGCCCTGAAAGCAGCTACTCTGTTTTTGGAGAGATAAGCTTTTTTATGTTCAGTTGTTCAGTCTCTGTTTAGCTGACAGCTCACATTAGCACATACATTTTCTTCAGCATTTAACAATCAGTCATTTATCCAAAGGCTTTTCTGGGACAATGTACAAAGCTGCCTATGCCTTTTGTTGCACTACATGTGTGATTTTTATGCATGTTATCTGTTTTCTCCACAGACACTGTAAAACACATGCCTGCACCCACCTGAAGTTGACCGGTTGTGGTGCAAGCTGGGGTGGCAGTGAAGGACATTTGTGGCAGAATATACTGAAAAACAGCCCTGAATATTGCCCGGTCTACGTAATAAAATGCAGTCATATGCAAATATTTGGGCGCCCCCTCAATATGCAGTCATGTGCAAAAGTTTGGGTGTCCCCTGCAAATGCACATGTTTTGTTGTTTTTTGTTTGCTGAAATGAAAATAAGTATGCTTCCTTTACAGAGAACATTGTACTGCAATGTTTATATGCTGAACATACTGGTAACAATAATAAAACATAATAATGTGCAAAAGTTGTAGCACACTTCTTTGAGGAAGACTTTCACTGCCATAGTCACTTACATCTGTAAAAATTCAAGTGTCAAAAGTTGAAGTCACTCTTGATATTTTTGCCAAATATTTAAATGTAAGACAGAGGGACCCAATTTGCTGTTGTGGAAGAACATTTAAAGATAATGATAATCAGTGTGTTAACGAAGAGCATAGCTGCCCAGTGTGGAACGCAAGAAAGGAAGTTATTGTGCTAAAGAGTGGTAAGCTTCCTACAGAAAGTTCTCACAACCCTTTAGGCACTTGGCAGTTAGGCCAATACGGCAAGAGTGGGTCAAGAGTTCTTCAGTGTGTAACAAAACAGCAAATGAGACTGAAATTACACTAAAATTGACATATAACCTTAATTGTTTCTTCCCATAAAAGATTGTAAGATACTCCAGGATCATAAACAGTATCCATCTTTCTCAAAGGGACAGATATATTCAGTGAGGAGCCATATCCTCATAATGCATTCTGAAATCATTCACACTGTGTATTCTAAAACAACACCCCACAAAAATCAACATAGTAACCCAGCTCTATAGTCTAAGCATGACTGAAAATCCCACAAATCCCAAATTCCTTTTATTAAAGGAAAAAAACAAATAAAGAACTTTGATGTTTACCTTCAGAGGCGGCACAGGCAAGGGCTTGTTGTCTTTGTCCAGTGAAATGTAGGTGAAGAACGCAGTGACAGCTCGGTATTTCCCTTTGTCAGCTTCCACCAATGGATCAGCATCCACAAACACTTCAATTTCCATTGACTTGTTACTGGTGAAGGTCATCCGTCCAGATACTGTAATCACACAACCTGCAGGGGTGCCACAGGGCTAAGTATTAGGTCCACAGATCACTACACTGTATGGTTTGTTTGTTTTCTGAGGATGAGACATTTACTTTTCTGGCATTGCAATGACAGTTTTGCTACTTCTGGTATTGACTGATACCAGACACTCCTACTGCACCAGAATAGAGCCTTTTGTTCCAACACGTGCAGCTTGGAAACTGTGGAAGACTGGGACGTAAACACGTGCTAATCTTTATAAAATATTGTGACCTCCAGAGTGCAGACCCAATGATTTTGGGCAGCTGGAACACGATGTCATGTGTGTATGTCATGTGTGTATTTTCAAAAGAGGTTGAGTGTGTATATGTGTGAAGGTCTGTGTGTTTATGCTGGCGATATTAAGTTCACCACCAGGGAAAAGCAGTCCCTTTGAAAACGCACAATTACTGCTTGCAGCTTCATGTCTGCCGACTTTGATCTTATCATCCAAGGGTTTTTTCTTTTTCCCAGAGCATCACTTTGGCTCTTTTATTTTTCCATTACACAGGCCCCCGGCGCTGACTGCCCTGCCTCAGTACCTGCCCTATGAAGCATGGTCCTGTAATGTAAGCGCTTCATTATTACATTGGGCTTGTAATGGACGCAAGATAAAGACATCACATAAATGTAAATATACTTATTTAATCAAGTGCTGTGGAGAGTGCTGCAATAACCGAGCAAGGTCCTAGGGCTCAAAATGGCTAGGTATATTAGAGAAAAGTGTTTTTTTTTGCCAGGCAAAATAATCTGTTGTTTAATAGCAAAGGGCAGAATCTCCATCATCTTTGATGTATATGTCTGGTATTTTCCAATCCAAATAGAGACTAAGACAATTTTGAAATGTGTAATTTACATTCATTATAGTGCCTAAAGGAAAACGCAGAAGCTTAGTTTTTGTAGAATTTCTGTTCTTCCTAAATGGTTTTATTGTGCACACCTTCCAAAACTTCCAAAGTTCTACAATCACATAAAGTGACACAATGTGGCCCTGTGTTCCTTTTATCCTGTTTAGTTTTGATAGCTTTGAGAACTGCTGCATCAGGTTTCACTAATTAAGCTGTAATCGGTCTATAGAGTAGACCATCTGGGAGAGAGAGCTTATTAGTTCAAACAATGACTCGGGCTCACCAGGGAATCTGGAGTTTGATGTTACTATTTTCATTTCACACAGAATCGATTTGATGTAATAGCTTGAATATGGGGTATGGAACTCCTGTATAGCTCAGATTTATATTACTGCTATAGGACATGTTTCATAGAGTCTAGAGCATGCTGACATTCCTCTTAACTCTATCAACTTCTGACTTCTAATCTATGTAAAATATGATCTTAGATTAGCTAAATTAGCTAGCTAAGTGGCATTGGTAGCAAAACATGTCAGCAAATTGAGTTAATTAATAAAGAAAATTACTCAAGTGAAAGTACTTGAGTTATTTACTGAAAACCTTCTACCTGAAGGCAATGTACACTTTTCAGAAGAAATGTCTGATATTTAAGGTTTCACTAGTTTTTAAGAGAGAACATATTAGCTTTGACTTCCTAAATGTTCATTTTTTACTTCTGAATTAATTAAAAAAGCAATTCATACTGGCACTGGTAGTAGAACATATCAGCAAACCTTACATTTGGAGCAGTGATGTTCAATATTCTGAAACTGATCTTCAAAAAAGGCAGAAAACAGCTAAATAAGTTTTTATAGCAGACTGCTAATGATTTTCTCAAGTTTGAAGCTATGGAATAATGTGAGATGGTTTTATTATTCAGTTATTAAAAATGAAAATAGCTAATTTGAATACATTAAAAATAAAAGTGAGCAGAAAATTGCTTTCATTTACTTTCACATAAAGCAAGCTTCTTTATTTCAGTTTTCTGTCACACACGGCAATGGAAACTTCACCTTTATTCATGCACACAAATGTTATATTTTGTGGATGCGGTGCTCAATGTGTCATTATACGGGGAAAAAGAAACCGAACAAGCTGATAAACCGTAAAGGCCTGCTGATTGGTTTTACTGATAGTGAAGTCATTTTCTATCTTATGCCCACAAATGAGAAAAGCAATAACAGAGTGTTCCCACTGGCAGACTCCACACTGATATAAACCAGCAGTCGGCACAAGAAAGCATGAGTAAAGCCACTCTCTGCAGCGCCCTGCGGGACCTAAAATATCAACAGCATTGATGGTTGTTACTGTCGCCGCTGCCATGCATAGCCACACTCAGATTTAATTTGCTGTTTACCGAACCCTAGAAACTAATGTATACAGCACCTCCCTGTTTAAAGCAAAGTTCAAGATAAACAAGCCATTCCGACTGAAATGTTTAACAGAAAATACTTGAGCATAGTGTGACTTCTGTGTTGTACTGATGTCATGCCTGTTAGAGCTGTTGAGACTACTTTGCCAGTGCAGTGCAGTAAACCAGTCGAGGATTGCTTATTGCTGGAGTTACCTTCGCTTTGACAGAAGATTGTGAGGAAAGTCAATAATTCACAGTGATAAAAGCTTTATCGAGTTCACATCGAGAAGACACACACAAGGCAGCATTTTTAAACACTTTGTGACGTGGCTGAAACATGAATCTTCACCTGCCTCTTTTTCCATCTGAGAATGCCTTTTTCTTTTGCTTAGTGTCAACCATCTTTTGGAGTATTTTTTGGCCTAAACTGTAGATGAACGTTACCACAGACGTCTCCAGATGTGAGTAATGGAAGACTGGAGAAAGTAATTGACTCAATTATTAATGGGATCAATTATTCATCTTCACTCACTGGCTCTGTGAGAAACAACAGCCAGTTTCGGAAACCGTGAGCATCGAACAGAGCTTTTCAGCTCACAGTGTGCTGGGTTAAAGACCAAATTCATGGCAATATTAGTACCAACTGTAGCAATCCTGTGTTCACTGCACTATCCACTGTTCTTAGATTATCGGGATCATCCAATAGTATGGTCCAAAGAAATAAACAGCTCTTAAAGGAAAGAAATTTAGTGGCTTGTTTTATATTGCAACAGGCACCTCTGATGTGAAGAATACAGTTTACAAACCTTTCCATCAAGAGAAAAAAAAAAACGAAATAAGAGCTAATTAAAGGAATTCTAGGAAGCTCTGGGAAATCACATATAAACAGATGTGCATTCATTTAGATTTTATAAATGCACAGTAAAATATTAAATGAATCTAGCCCATAAAAATGTATACACACATACACACTATATACATCTAACAGGACCTGCTGCTAATGGCTAATGTCAAGTCTATGCCTTGGCAGGTCACAGCTGTTATATGTATGGAATCTGTTTCATATTTTATAATATTACAGTATACTGGCTGATATTTACGGTTATCAGAATGTTTAGCATCACTTTTTATAGTGAAGAGCTCTGTCTCCATTTTAATGAACATAAAACCTCTTTACATGTTAAATCAAATAAGTGACCAAGTCATTTAAACATGGCCTCATGTTTAAACGCTCAGAAGTGCAGAGGAGGACATGAGGAAATCCAGCATAGCCATCATACTATTTAAAATGAAAAGAAAAGGGGTTGCACTTCATCCTGGAGCACAATTTCACATACATTAACATACAAATCTGAAGCTGACCTTCATCCATAGGCAAAGCACAACATAAACACTGTACAGTGTGAACAAATGGAATGAAAAGTTTTAAAAGTGACTTCCATTTGACTTTGAATGTTCTTTTATTCATTTTTAATGTATTTTTATTTATTTTACTCTTACATTTTACATCCTACTATTAGTATGATATTTTATTCCACTCCTGTAAAGCACATTGAATGACCTTTGTGTAGGATAGTGGGCTATATAAATAAATTTGACTTGACCAGACTAAAAAGCTACAGTTTTGCAGTTTACTGTTTTGCTGTAATAAAAGGCCACAGAACAGTGGGAACACCAAAGAATGCTAATAAATTATAGCCTCAGGAGAACAATTCAGTTTTCTGTAGTAATATTAATACATATCCGTTGCTTCTTGGGGAAACTGCTGCAGCTTAGGCTTTGAAACCTTTTCAGTTTTTGTCTAGCTGTACAGTGTTATATCAGATAACCATCTTGTCCTGTACAGGTGGCAGAAAATAGCAGCAGCGATTTCAGTGATGGGTACTTTACATCTACTTAATTTTCCACTACTCCATTTGCTTTGTTTACGTAGGCTATTAAAAGGCTTTGTAAGCATTTGTGTATACTTTACACACAATATAACCCATCAAAGCAGTCCTGGAAGTACCTACGATATTGTTTCTGGAGACTTGATACTACACTCTGGCATTTGTAGAGGAGTATATTGCCTGGTTGTTTGAGATATAAATATAACCAGCTAAATATAACCAGCTATAGATTAGTTGAGCGATTCATTTCACCGGTTGCGATCATTCTCAGCTTCAGAGGACAGGAAAAACCTTATATGGACGCTGACATCTAGGCGCCAGAAGTTGGTGAGCTGGTATGGTAATCTAAATCCATCAATCTCAAAAGTCTCATGTGACTGAACACAGAAAAATGACATATAGAAGAACACTAATGAAACACTAATGTGTGTGTTGTGTGTCCAAGGACTATGGCCTGACCTTAATATTTGTCACCAATTTTAAGGTGCTTTGAAAGATTCCTATAAGTGCTAATATTAGCAAATATAAAACGATATATTTTATACTGTAAAAATAAATGAACAGACTTATACTTTTCATTAAAAAATGATAACAGAATATTATGTAATATATACCAACAATATTAAAATAATTTATAGTGATAATATACATTCAGGACAAGCAATGTATAATAACCTAAAACTTAACATTGAACTGTAACAAAATTGAACTGCCAAACAGTTCCCTTGACAATGTTGGTTGTGAAAGTAACATTCCAATCATGAATGTAATTTTGCATGTAACATTTAAAGAGACATTTTCTTTGTATATAGCCAATAATTACAAGTCTGAGAAACCCTAAAAGGCTAATATCAGAAACACCAATTTTCCTCACGTTACCAGTAAAATAGCTTGATGCAGTGTGCAATTCTTTTTTTTCATTTTTATGAACAGATCTTATTATATATGTATTAAAGGCATAGTAATACTAAAAGGGATAAAGAGAGGTTGGAAAAAGTTCATGCAAAATGAATTAAGCCACATACATTTAATAATAATAATAATAATAATCGTAGAATATGGCCCCTTAATATCAGTCAACTGAATGAAGCATTTTCTATATTCTTGCTTACCTTTCTTAATCTTGCGATGGAAGTTGATGGCATCCACAGATGCGGTTACAATGTTGGTCTTGCAATGACGGGCTGCCACAATACCTGCTACCTCGTCCATCAGCTTCATGGTCACACCTGGACATAAATAAAAAGATATCAGATTAAGTCACATGTGGCTGTACTTGTTATTTTTGCTGATGTTATTCTTTACACTTGCACCTTTCTTCTGAAACCAATCTTTATAAACAGAAATACTGATCTGAAAAAAACATGCAAATTAAGCAAACATATTCCATACAGTAATTACGCAGACTTTAATGTGGAGCACCCATTTCATGCTTCTTCCCATCTGACACAAAACATCAATCTGATCCATGAAAATACACTTAAGTGGCCCATGTTAAATTAGTCATGGGATGAAACAAAACAAAAACGATAACATAAGTGCAACTGGGGACAGGCAACCAAGGATTTCTTTTTTCTAAATAAAACCAGCTCAGGTTTATGAGTTTTATATAAAACAATAAAATTTACTTGCTGCCATACGGCAACGTTAGGCAATGGAACTGTAATCTGCTATGCATCCAAAGGGAGCAAAGTGGACACTGCTAGTTTCATTTAACTAATTTGACTAATTATTTTCATATTTGTTTTTGCATTCTTCAGTGATGCACTTCCAGCTGTGTTTTTTTTTGCATGTCTAGACAGACTTACCCCAACAAAAGGTACCCAACAAAAATTTTTATATGGTCACTGTCTGAACAAAATCATAAGAAATATAATAATGAATTTTTCTCATGATTTCAACATTACAGCTGCATTTTAGATTGTGTGCCAAATATGTAACATTTCATAATAAATGGACTGAGAAATGATATATTTAGATTTAGTCTAAAATGACTAAAATCAAAATCTTTTTACAATGACTTCCATCATAAATTAATAATCCAAGTTGCCATTTTCTTGGCATAGAAAGCTGTTTTTTCATGCATATTTCATAACTCACACAGTTGATGAATAATTAGCCTGGTACAAACTGCATGACTGAATGATCACAGCTGCGTAAACCAAATCTGGTGACTGCTGGGGTGAGCTTCCACTACTGCTGGCAATGTTACCAAAACTAAAACCAACATATTGTGTTTGATTAATTGATGGGGTAGGAAGGAAAATGTGGAATTGTACAGCTTTACAGCACTCTCACTATGACAAAGCTCCTGGCACTGATGCAGCGATGAATAAAAACATTTACACTGGATCAACATCAGTCTGAGTCATCAAGTTTTTGATTATTTTCTGTCATAAAAGCTGTTAAATCTGCCAGACACAATCAGGCCAGACACAGTCACTGAGTAAATTTTTTTGCTATGTCTGTGACAAGATTCCAATTTCCAAATGACACAGATTTTATGTGTATTTGTGTTTAGGCCCCTTTCTTTTCAAACCCAGGCTTTACCAGGTGTTACCAATTTCACAGAACGGTCTGAGGCTTACAGAGTTGATGTACTGTCTATAGGCTCCAAAGCTTCATGACAGTTTTCAAGTGACAAGTAAATGACTGTAGATGCTGTCACTCTGTGGGGCCTTCTCCTGCTATGTGGAGGAGAAGAATTATCTGCTAAAAGCTAGCCTGACCAGAGAACGGCTTCTAGAAGGAGCTTCACTACGGTGAAACCACATGATAACTGTTATAAGAAAGACAGTGGTGAACAGGCTGGGGGTGGGGGGACAAAGATGGATTGGTGAACACTGATCCAGATCCTGTGGTCTGAATTATTCTCAGAAAGGAATGCGCGTGATGATGGGATCCGACTGGAAATAAGAAAGCAAAAATCCTCAACACAAAAAAAAGCTGCAGAGGCTACAATGAATGCTGAATAATTTCCTCACTGTCTTAACATTAACTAGAACACTGATAGAGCAGAAATAGCCAAGTGGAACATTTTGATTACTGTCATTTACTTCCTGTCATTACATTTTTAGCAGAGCTTTTTCTGACCTATGGCTGACCATCTTAAAGCTAATAAAAGCAAATGCTGTCTGAAAACAAACGAGACAAAAAAAAAAAATACCCCACAAAAAACCTTCTGGTTCAAACCTGATTCAAATGTAGTTTCACAAGCTTTCTTTACTGTTTTTACAAAAGAACTACAGATGTTGCACATGTGCAGGAGGTCGTCAGTGTAAATATTTCTGTGTAAATGTTTTCACAATTGCCTTTATTTCATAATAAAGACTTAAGCATCTAAGTGGAATACTTCGATTTAAATGTTTTTGGATTCTTTGGAACTGCACACTGATTTCAATGACTTGTAATCGTGACATGTATGTACAATTACATCGTTACATATCGTCAATGTCAAAACAAAACCATTTTTAAATACAAGACGGCAACTTTTCAAGCTAAGGAAAAAAAATAATTCTGTAGGTTAATGTAACAATTCATACCAATAGTTTTAGATTGTTTCTATTGGTGTATTTGTCAGGAAATGTTCAAACAATGCGAAGGGCAGCTGGTTTTCAAAATATATTAAAAAAATCTAATGTCTTTTTCCAATTCACTAGTGGTGGATAGGGCATCACAATGTCTCTTTTCATATCTGTAACCGTGCAGTAGTTAGAGAACATGGCTTAGAGAATATATGCTGTTTATATAATTTATAAGTTTGCCTCATACAGTTGAACTTAATTATTCAACGGCCTTTGCAAATTAGATTTATTGGTAATAAGTCAAGCATCTTAATTATGCAAATTGCATAATTATTGCAAAATTATAATTGCTGATTTGTCATCACAAAGCAAAACTATCATAATAGAGATGGATTGGTTCACAAAAGCATAACTAGACAAGATGTAATTAATTAAGTTCAGTTAACAAAGATAAGTGTCCACTATGCACATCCTAATCACTTTCAATCAGACCCACGCCCTCGAAGGTTCCCTAATAATCTTGGAGAAGTTTTACCCAGGTCTCCAGTCAAAATGATTTTATATTGGAGATAACTTCCCTTCAACATTGATATTAAATAAAACCAAACAATGTTACTCACATTCATGACAAATATGTATGAGTCAACTACAGCATTTAGCAACATTAGCAAGGCTCTATATATGTTATACCCACTTCTTGGGTCCTAGATCAACAAATAAAGGTCTACCTGGAACTACAAAAGTATGGTTTCATATTATCTTACCCTGCATAGCTGTGAAAGATAAGAATCGATTAAGTAAAACCACCCACTCTGCCCATGAAACATCACTCTTAGATGTTCTGCCATGCTATTTTTACACTTCATTCATGCAAACTGGAATTCAATCACGGTGCATGAGTTGACATGGGAATTCGCTGATCCACTGGGATGGCAAGGTTTCGATGAAGCAACCAGAGTCAGGAATAACCTCTGTAGCTGAAAATGCACTTGCTTTGCCCTAGATGGGCAAATAATGTGGGCAAGTTTTATGGATGACTCTTTTGGGGCCATTCAAGTGTTCCAGAGCCTGGACAGATCACATCATTAAGAAGATAGAGAATGAAGCTTTGGGCGGCGTGACAGGATGTGCCATGCAGTGCATGTAGGCTGTGGTATATTGTATGTGCCAGAAATTTAGAACAACACACGGCTCATAACATCAGAGACTGCCTGCGCATACACACTGTCTGATACAGTTCCCTGCTAGCGCTACTTCAGAGGCTCCAGTGTATCAATTTCAGCAGCTAGGCATAAATCATTCACTGGGATCACTGTGACACATGAGGATTTAGTAAGGTTTCAGCTGTACTGCTCATCAATGATGGCTGATCGCCATTAGCTTGTAACTTTCCATTTGTTTCCAGAAAATGTTGACAGTTTATTTTGTGTTGTGTGTGTCTGACCTTGGCAGAGGAAATAAAACTACAGTTGGAGTCAAAAGTTTGGGTATATTATACTCTTACAGGGGAATTCTGTACTTGAAGAGTAACAGTGCAAGGTCAACACTATACAACACACAAACATATAATATGATAAAATAACCCTTTATTATTGGGAAATTTGTGCTAAAAGGATTATGTGGGAACCTGACCCAGCAGCATCTAGTGATGCTCACTGTGCCATTTAAGATTCATGTACAGTCTTTTATTGCTAAGTAGAATCACAGGCATTCTCAGCTAATGCAGTTCATGTAGGGTTTGAAAATGAGCAGAAAAGCTTAAGCCTTTATAATAATACTAATTACATGAATGATGATAATAAAATAGTGGGTTACCGTTATGCTACATACTCCCCGCCCCCTCTGATTACTAATGCACTGTTGTCGCACGGTGGGTGGGAACCTCTGCTGTAGAGGACCCTTTCAGCACTTTTATAGCAAGGGTTAAGTTATACAGTGACCTGACAGTCTTCTATTATTGATTCTTCTATTCTTTCATATTATGGTGGGCATTTTAAATAATTACAATGTACAATTTCTTGTTTGGAAACAAATTCACTAATTTAAGGCTCATTCCCAAACCTAATAAAAAAAATAAATGCGAAAAAGTTCTGATCTGGCAGTGCTTATATGTACAAACATGTTCAGTCATACATACACACATCTTTTACTGTGCGTCCTGAACTTCAAAGAGTCCGTTTATGCACTTGCAATTTGCTTTGTGTTGCAAGACAGCCCCACTTACATGCAACACACTCCTAAATCTGAGAAACATATTTTTAAAGGGAACAAAAGCCTGCATCTGAGTTTTCAAAATTGAAGGTACTATCTCAACACATCACACAGGCTAAAAGTAGAACATTAGATTACTGCATTCAAATACAGCAGAAAAGCACAATGAGCAGCCTAATAGTAAAATCTGCCATGACAGGAGCCCACTGCAGGACTAAGGTAAGATGAATGAATCTGTATTCACAACAAACCATCAGAGTAATGACCTTGTAGTCGGAACAAAACAACCAAAGGCAAAAAAGAGAAAAGAATTATGAAGCTTTACCTCATATGAAGTATTCTACCTTTATGACACATTCAGAATGAGTTATCTGATTTGTGTAGTATATGCGTACCCGTGAAAAATGGGCCTCTTTGTACTTGTATGAAAGGACAGAGAATAGCAAATGCTTATCTTGTTACTTCACTAAGCCCTGTTGGCAGTATTTTACCTCTCAGAACATGTGAAAAACAAATGTTTCAAAGTCCTATGTACAATGTGATAGTCCTACAAAAGCCCAAACCTTGATTCATTCAGTAATCTGAGACATGCTTTTGTGGTTTCTGTGGTATATGACATACTGTTATATATAACTGATTGTCAATAGTTAATGTAATGTGCTATTGCTTATTATAATCAACAACAATATGCCATATAGTGTTAGGAGCTACATAATCAAGGACTGATACATAACTGGGGTTATTTCAACATCTTGTTTAATAGCTGTAATGTTCTGTCCTGTCCATACGCTTTTGTTATGGGCATGATCTCTTGTCCTGCCTAAACCCTGCCTCCATCTTGGCACGTTCCGCTGTGTGTTGTTTGTGATCCCTTCCACAACAAGTTGTGCCTAGTCTTGGGTATGTATAAGTGCCTCTGTGTTCCACATCTTATGTTTGCCCTGAATAACTGTCTCTCGCATTATTTTTTCTGAGAACCAAACCAATCATTGTTCGTGGAAACCCACACACTAACGCAGAAACTGCAGATATCGTCTGCATTTTTTTTTTCTTTTGTGATGTCCGACCCTCGTCCGCCACGCCCCCTCGTACTCGTGGTGGGCTCTTTATGCTCGGGCGCTGTGGTTAGCAAGGCAATCAGACACACCTGAATGGAATGAGCCCAGACGCAAACAACCCTGCACGAGGATGAGGGGTCGTGGCGGACGAGGCCCAGATGTCACAGCTTTTTTTGTGACAATGTACAATTTTTCATGCATTTTAGTACTAAATTATTAAGAAAAAATATAATTTACTAATTTTGTAACAAATATTAACATCGATTCAGCTACATTTCCGTATATAAAAATAACTATACATTTTTTGGTACTGTCGAGAGAACATAAAGCGCATCTTGGGATGGTGAAATGCCAGTGTGCTCAGAGGCGGGAGGTTTGAAAGTAGCCAATTCGAGAACATTATTTATTTCTCCTTGCTGCTGATTGGCTGGTGCCCTTTGACGCATCCCTTGCAGCTGCAGTCCAAAATATCCCCCATGGAGTGTCTCAAGTGTTCTCGTTCAAGTGTTCTAGTGTAACCCCTACATTGAGCGGGGGTTTAGTGTATTTGGTTTCTTTTGTGTCCTCCTGCATTGTGACACGCCTTGCGCTTAGAGTGATCTTTATTGGTTGACCACTGTTGGACAAGGTAATAGTAGTCTCAAGACGAGCACTGTGGACGTTGTACAGTTTTGGACAGATGTGGACTACTTGAGCACTGATGCACGTTGTTCTGGATAAGAGCCTCAGCTAAATGCCGTAAATGTACATGTAGTCTTGAATTTCCTCCATTTATACACAATCTTACAATGGATTGGTGGAGAAATGGTTTGTAAAATTTTTTATTTTGGTTTATGAACTTTTTCTGAAGTCCTCAGGAATGTGCTTTGTTCAGGCCCTGACACACTTCAGCCAATGTGTTGATCAGACTTTGATGGATCCCTGTTCTTTAAATAAAACAGGGAGCTCACTCACACCTGACTGTTATTCCATCGACTGAAAAGTCCTGGCTCTCATTTTATTTGTATCCAACAAAGGGCTAACAAGGGTAACATTCATCACAGACATATGATGTCTATTCTAGGCATCACTGATGTAGGATTTTTGCAGACAGCTTTCTGATTTCTCATTATCCAAGACACAGAACATTCCAATAAAAATAGCAAGTTCAGACAGGTAAGAAGGAAGAATAAATAAATAAATAAAAGAAAGGAATACTCATTTAATAAATGAGTGAATAAATGAGTGTTGAAATATTACTAGTGCAGATGGTGCCAGCCCATTTGATAAGAAAAAAGAGAAAGTTATAAATTAGCTTAAAAGAGGATTTGTAATGGAGATTTATAATTCAGTCACAAAGGCTGTTCAACTGGTTAGCACTTCAGTAGGAACAGTGACTAAAGTAACATCTGCATTTAGATCTATGGAAAATATCAGTAAGCAGTAAAAATTATGGCTAAAAGCTTTCAATGTGCACGTAAGTTCTTAAGATGACTGAGAACGTCATTGCCCTGAATAACTGTAGGACTCGGTCAACAAGAACAGTTCAGAAAGAACTATAGAGAGGAATATTACAGTATGAATTCATGAGTCAACATCTCATTATAAAGACAGACATACATTTGAGAGTTCAGTGGTGTGAAATCGACAGGTGCTGGTCTACACACGTGGAAAAAAGTTAGATGGTCAGATGACTCATCCTTCACAATGTTCTCTACATGTGGGTGAGTGCATGTGTGGTGTAGATTCAGGTTTAGGTTCATTTGTGCCTTTTGGGGAGTCAAAAACTATTTTGACTAATAAAAGATCTTTTCCAGGATGACCACATTTACAGGAAACAATGGGTCACTAAATCCTTACCCAATTAAACACCTAAGAGAGATTTCTGACCAATGTGTTTGACACCACTCTCCTCCTATACCATCAAAACACAGCTAATGGAATATCTTCTGGAAGAACACTGTTCCATCCTTCCAGTATGGAGACAAACACAATCTTGGCCAAAGGTGAATTAAAGCAGCTCTAACAACTTCTGGTAGTCCCATGGGCGCTGGAACCATTATTAGCACGGGGCATATCCCCCCTACTATTCAAAATCGTTCCTTTCAACTCCCCCCACTTTTTGTTTCTCGGACGACGGCAGAGACTCTGCATGGGCGCAACACCCTACTGCTGCCCACCCCCACCCTGACAACGACCAAGACTGTGCACTAGGGCTGGGTTAAAAAAAAAAAAATCGATTCACTGATCAATATTGATTCTCGTTCAAAAAATACGATATCGATTCAAAGATTCGCGGATCAATCTTCTCCTGTCGACTACGATTGGCAAAGTTTACAGGTAATATTGCAGTGCAGTTCATCAACTTAGGGATATCCTCCACTCAAGTAAATTTATAACCAAGTCAAACTAGTATTAACACAAAGAAATCTGTAAATAAATCGATATCGAATCGAATCGGATCGAGAATTGAATCGGATCATGACCTTGTGAATCGGATCGATTCAGGAAATCGGCAACAATACCCAGCCCTACTGTGCACGTGTGCACCAAGCCACCAGGAGGGAATAGATTGGCAGCTCCGGAAAAGACACACGTCCCTCAAGTAAAAAAGGGAAAAAACAGGATGAGGTGGACATGGGGAGAGAGTCTGAATGAGACACACTCAGGGAGAGAGTCTGGATAAGAGAGACATGGGGGAAAAAGTTCAGTGAGACAGACGCAGGGAGAAACTTTGGTCACATTTTGGTCATGACGGTCAATTCCTGAAGACTTTGCAAAACCCAAATTCCTCTAGAAATTCCAAAGACCCCTCAGTCAGCGTGACTGTGAGAAATGCTTTTAAAGGGCAGGTCGCAGGTACCGCTGACCAGAAAAATCACCAGGCATCTCAGGGCCTCCCCCTAAGTGCCACTGGATGGTACCCCCATCCCCAACCTGGTAAAGGTGAGGAGGTGTCAGCCCTGGGGCTCCCTCTGGTGGAAAGGCAAGGGAGCAGCAGGCAAGGGAGCAGCAGGCAAGGGAGCAGCAGTCAATGCAGACCCACGCTGGCCCCCTTACAATTTTAAAGCAGCATGTCTATTAGCAGCAGGTTAGCCTGAAAGTGGATAAGCTTTTACACAATTATTTTTAACAGAATTTCCTGAAGTAACTGCTTTCTTCCAACACATCAGTTTCAAGATCCCACTGTTCACTTGTTGCCTAATACATCCTAGCCCTTGACAGGTGCCACTGCAATGAGACAATCAATGTATATATAATCAGCCTACAAGCTACAAACTGCTTTGTTTAATTTGCCTCAATACATTACAAAAAAAAAGATAATTGTATGTTAAGCAAAAATCTGCCAATTACAATGGCAAGTAATTACACAGTATATGCTTCATTATATCAATGCTTACTACACACCTTGCATTTTAGATTTTTTTTTTTTAGAGATACATTTTGTAGGAATACATTCAAGTGTTTTATTCAGTCTCAGAAAGTTTGATAATGCTGGCTAATTTCCTTCAAATCATTTTCAGAGCCTGTATTTAGTTATCAAATTGTGGATTTAGCATGTAAAACAATTTAATGCAGTCCAGGCACAATCTCCAAGATAGCATAAACAGTGAACCTTCATCAGTGGGTTCAAGCGGAAAACATGGGGTCTAGTGCAGGCCTTAGCAAGAACAATGACAGATGTTTCGAGTCTTCCCATGTTTTGTTTGTTACACAAAGTGGGCCGTCACAGTGGGACTGCAATGACCTCACCATCTGCTCCGCTTCACTCCCGTCCACCGAATACGGATCCGCACAGTGTTTGGACCACTTGCTCACAGACCGTAGGCTGCTTTCACTCTGCATACATAAAAATCAATACCTTCACTGTACAAATCTGCTAGAGTGTCCCAAAGGACAAGTCTCCTGCGAATTGCTTGCGGAAGGTTGATGTAAAAAGTTATAGGCTGTGCGCTGTTCTCGCATACATATACATTTTCAGTTCCGATATGATAAAAAAAATCTTTAAATAGGACACTTACATGGTACTTACATGTCCAAAAGTATACACCTGCTTATCCAACGTCAGGGAGTATTGGGGAGTTTGTCCCCTTGCAGTGACAGATTCTACTCTCTTGAGACACGAGATGTTGGAACATTGCTGAGGGCATTTGATAGCATTCACTTACAAGTGCATTAGTTAGGTCAGGTACTGATATTGGATAAACAGTTATGGATCACAAACAACACTCCAAGGTGCACAGTTCCACGGCTCCACAGCTCAATGCTGTACCCACTTTACATCCCTGTAGTCAACACTTAGCTTTGGTTATGGTGAACTTTGCCTCATGTGCAGGTGCCGTAAAGTACCCTAATCTATCAGCAGTCCTTTTCAATTGAGATTACACAACTCTGTGTAACTGAGCAAAGGAGTCAGCAGTGACTCCACCTCAAAGTAGTAGGACGCACTAATTAGAAAGGACATGTAGCATAACTGTGTCAGATATACACATAGGTGTTCTGTTACATCTACTTTTTTTGTACCAAATAGAGAATACATTCAAAATTTTGCACATTTTCTATATTTGTTACCTGTGCTTGGTTATATGGTAACACTCCACCACCAAGCAATAGAGAACAAGCCAAAACATAAATACAGATCAGACCACACAAGCCTCTATTTCCCCAAATCTAGCCCATTGCGAATAATCTCTCCAGTAGATTGGGGCTCAGCAGTAACTCTTCTGCCGGAGACAAGCCAATATCAGAGACAGCAGTGTTCTCATTATAAACACAGGACAGCCCATGGAGAGCTCATCAGATTCTGTACTGAGATCAGCTGGCAGGCCTGACACTTATCCTGCCCTAGGAAAGCATCTGCACCTTTCCATGCAGTCAAGAACTCAACTTGAGATTCCTGGAGAATTTCAAGCAGGAAGAATTCAGCTTGTTTGGATTTGAGGAGCTTTTATCCTCCTTGTCTTCAACCTTCAAACTGACATGCTCCTCATGGCTATAAGATCCATTAACAGTTGACAGGATATAGCTGTCTTCCATTGAGTCCAACTTTTCATTCTCTTATGTGAGAAATTCTGTCAGAAAAATACTGCTGTGAGCATTCGCAGGTGAAATTAAAACACAATCCTTCACTCCAAACGTCTTAACACCGGAAAAAGCTGGTAGCTTATGTTTTGAAGCCCAGCGTAAAAAAGGGGAAATTAAAAAGCCTTGGGCTTGAGTGTGAAATTTGAAATAAACTAAATTAAACACTCGGGCCAGATGTCCATACATGGGAAGCGCAAGACCTGCTTTGATGTGGTCACAATATTCATACACTGAACATTTGGGTTCCTAAAGCTGTAGCCAATTACAGAAACCACACTAGTCCACCCACTAACTGTGATGAAAAGTGCAGTGAAATACTGGAGCTCTTAAACTCCAGTATAAAAAGTCAAACTCAAATTCGGTGTTAAAGAGGGCAGCGTTGACATCGAAAGTTTATTAACAAGAAAATACAATATATATATATATATATATATATATATATATAAATAAAACTCATACCATGGATTTGAACCGTGCGTGATCTTGAGCCAGCGCATTAGCACTGCTTCACTGAGAGGGGTGGAAATTCACCGGCTCTTACCAAGCCATTTATGGTTAAGGATGGCTGAAAGCTTACATCGTCACATTCTCATCCCAATTATCTTTAATTAAACCACAACAAACAGTGAGACATGTCACTTTTTTATAACTAACTTGAGCTTGTGTGTCTTGTGTACGAGTCTGCTATATGTTTTGCAACACATTTTTTCTTCACATTGGTGTTTCTCCATTTTTTGTTCTTTTCCTGCCTCCATACCTGTGACGTCACAGACTCTCTCTCCAACACACATTTTAAAGGTGACTCGACCAACACTCAAAGGAACTTGTAGACTTGTAATGGTGCCAATTTTTCACACTACCTCAGAGGAGGAGTAGCCTCAAAATTCTACTATGATAATAATAATAATAAGAAGAAGAAGCATAATAGTTTTGCCAACCACACTAGTTTTGCGTTTTTTTCTGCAAATTCTAGTGCACTTCATATTGTAAGTTCAGTGTTTTTATTTGCACAAAAAATGAAAACAAAATATAAATATATGCTATATTTTGAACTTTTTGAGGCTGCATTTTATATATAATACATCAGATTTAGTGAATAAACATTAATTGTATACTGAAATAAGCAGAAGTGAAAAATCAACAAAACCAAGAGTGTAAAAACTTTTTTCAAACAACTGTTTATTAATAAAATATTGAAATAATTATTTAAAATAATAAAAAAAGTTTAATTTGGGATCAGTCACTATTAGGTGCTAATCATCAGATATCATATTGGGGCATCTCTAGTTTAAACAATTTAATTAAATTGCTAAATATTCTTTCAGCATGTCTTTGAGGACTATGACTCCATCTAGTCTCTTTGAACTCTGCCTTTGTTAAATCTAGCTTACGGACAAGGGCATTTCTAGACTCTTGGTTGTACTGTGGCACACAGAGTGGGCACAGCCTAACCATTCATAGGTTTAGAACATTCTTGTTCTTGATTCTTGTTTCACTCCTTCCTGCAGTTCTATGCCTTCATTTGAATAATTTCACACATCACACAGTGATTTTGTTTCTACATAATTAAATCTTGCTGGCTCAATAATACAAGCTTGTAAAATGAGAAGTTAAATTCATAAAGGCTCGTTTATTTGAAAATTAAGTGCACTGTTCTTAGTGCTTTAAATTCAGAGAGACCATACAGCCAGAGTAACTATCAGAACCAATGCAATGACTTTGTGGGCTACTTCAGCATACCAAGACATTTTGAACAACTCCATGCTTACACTTATTACATGAATACATTTATTAAAGAGGGTTTTTTTCTTGTAGCCTATATATTAGCATATACAGTCCTGATTTAAGTTTTACATGTTTGTCACACTTAAATGTTTCAGATTATCAAACAAATTTAAATGTCAGGCAGAGATAACCCAAGTAAAGAATGCAGTTTTTAAGTGATAAGTTTATATATTAAGGAAAAAACCTATCCAAACCTACATGGCACTATGTGAAAACGTAACTGTTCCCCTTGTAAAATCATGAAGTACCTCTGGTTAATCACATTGTTTGGAAGGCTGAGTGCAATTCCACTAGCCACAATCAGGCCTGATTACTGCCAGACCTGCTGAATCCAAAGATCACTTAAATAGTAGACTAAAAAAATACCAGAAAAGGAGAGACATCATGCCGTGATCTAAAGAAATTCAGGAACAGATTAGAAACGATCTGGAAACGATTACAAAGCCATGTCTAAAGCTCTGGGACACCAGCGAACCACAGTGAGGGCCATTGTTCACAAATGGAGAAAACATGGAACAGTGGTGAACCTTCCTAGGAGTGGCCAGCCTACAAAAATTACCCCAGGAGCTCAGCAACAACTCATCCAAGAAGTCACAAAAGAACCCAGAACAACATCTAAACACCTGCAGGTCTCACTTGCCTCAGTTAAGGTCAGTCATCATGACTCAATCATAAGAAAGAGACTGCGCAAAAATGGCATGCATGGGAGAGTTTCAGGTGAAAACCATTAGTGACCAAAAAGAACATAAAGGCTTATCTCACTTTTGCCAAAAACAAAAACATCTGGATGATCCCCAAGTGTTTTGGGACAATATTCTGTGGGCTGACGAAACCAAAGTTGAACTTTTTTACATCTGGCATGATGGTGGTAGTGTGATGGTCTGGGGATGCTTTGCTGCTTCAGGACCTGGACGACTTGCTGTGACTGATGGAACCATGAATTCTACTCTCTACCAAAAAATTCTGAAGGAGAATGTCTGGCCATCAGTTAGTGACCTCAAGCTGAAGCGCACTTGGTTTCTGCAGCAGGACAACGATCCAAAACACACCCGCACGTCCACCTCTGAAAGTAAAATGAAGGTTTTGGAGTGGCCTAGTCAAAGTCCGGACTTAAAACCAACTGAGATGCTGTGGCATGACCTTAAAAAGGTGGCTCATGCTTGGAAACCCTCCAATATGGCTGAATTAAAACATTTCTCCAGAATTGGGCCAGAATTCCTCCGCAGCGATGTGAAAGACTCATTGCCAGTTATTGCAAACGCTTAATTGGAGTTGTTGCTGCTAAGGGTGGCACAACCAGTTATTATGTTTAGGGGGCAATTACTTTTTCACATATGGCCATGTAGATTTGAATTTTTTTTTCCTTAGTAAATAAAATCACTTAAAAACTGCATTTTGTAATTACTTGGGTTATCTTTGTCTTTGTATTCAAATTTGTTTGATAATCTGAAAGATTTAAGAGTGACAAACATGCAAAAAAATAAGAAATCGGGAAAGGGCAAATACTCTAACAGCACTGTATATTACACTGCCCTCCACCCCTGGTTAAGATGTGTTAAAAGCCTTAAAATAAATTCTATTTTTATTGCAGAAGCATACTCTCACACTGAAAATTGTAGAAAAATGTAACCTTCAACTCAAGTGAACTTTAAGGG
>JBBPCY010000018.1:4271698-4300810 GCA_037974405.1 Brachyalestes nurse
AAGCTGAAGATGGGTCGTCACTGGGTCTTTCAGCAAGATAATGACCCTAAACATGTGGCCAAATCTACACAGAAATGCTTCACCAGACACTGAATCAAGCTCCTCCCATGGCCATCTCAGTCCCCAGACCTCAACCCCATTGAAAACCTGCGGAGTGAGCTGAAGAGGAGAGTGCAGAGGAGAGGACCCAGGTCACTGGATGATTTAGAGAGACTGTGAAAAGAGGAATGGCCGAAGATCCCTGTTTCTGTATTTTCCCATCTTGTGAAACATTATGGGAGAAGATTAGGTGCTGTTTTGTTGGCAAAAGGGGGTTGTACAAAGTATCAACATCAGGGGTGCTAATAATTGTGGCACACATGATTTGATGTAAAATAATTATTTCCCCACTGAATAAATGCACTTGAATTAAAGGTTGGATTTTCCTTTTTTTCCATTGTGGTTCTATATTTATTTAGAACAAAACTGAATTTATTATTAGCTAAAGAACACATCTTCACCACGGGTGGCAATAATTATGGAGGGCAGTGTATATTTTATTTTTAAGGTAACTGTCAAGTTTTATGATGGAATAGTTTGGGTCAGATTTAGACAGAGGTTTTTAGTTACAGGTCAATTTCTGACTGCAAATTTGATGATGTAATTTGGGTTAGGTTAGGTTCAGAGAGAATGTTGTGGGATGCAAAACACCTTCTGCAAAAATCTTCTGCTCTATTTGGGTTCGGCGCAAAATATCAGGATTGGTTAAAGCTCTAAAGTTAATGGAATATGTAACTACACAATCCTCTCTCAAATGCATATATATATGACTGCCTTTTTCATTTGTCTATGTTCATGGTGTTCAAGATTGTATGCCAGTTTTCATACAGGATGCATATTTTTTTGGGCTGAATGTGTTCTATTTGCACCTGAAAACTGGTAACATTAGTACAGTGTAGCCAAGTGAATGTGTTTTCAAAATATCCTGTTTTACAGAGCTGTGAGTGCTTTTACAGTAAAGTTCCCAATATTCTACGAGTGGAGACATGCCTTTGCTTTAGTGTTGGGTGTGAGCTGTACCCAAGGGGAGCCTCATCTCGAAGTGAGATTCCCGCAATTTACACATGCAGCCCAAAAAAAACTCAGCCACCTCCTGAAGTGTCTCTTGGCAATTTGTGCCGGAAGCTTCCCCACAATTCAGATGCTGGGCTGGTGTCACCTCCAGAAGTGCTGCTGGGCAAAACAAAAAAAATGCAAGCGCGCAAGAGATGGATGAGGCCATTTTTAAACTGAACAGGTGAATTTGATGGCGGGAAAGCAGCCTCCATCTGCAGTTTTCTACAAATGATCGGTTATGTTCACACTTGACTGATTTACCTGGGAGTCTATTCAGTAAGGGAGCTGGAGCAGATTTGTTACCTGACCCACAAATCTGCAGCCCAAATGGCAATTCAAAACCAGAGTTTTAATTACATAAGAAATGACAATTACAGAGATTAGTTACATACTACTACATACTGCTGTGTTAGTGGTCTGAGTGCATTCTTTTTTTTCTACAAAATGCCTGTCATGTATCTGACAACTCCCTCATCTCAGATGCTCACTGGAGTAACACTAAACCCCTTGGCCTTAAAACCAAAATGGATGAGAGGATATTTTAGTGCTATGAATCAGTGAATTAAATCAGTGAATTTGGTTCTGCTGTGGCTTAATGATATTATTCAAAAATCTCTCAAAAATGGTAGCACATCGTCACAAAGTTATAGCTTTTATTGCACATCACACAGCAAAAGATACTGTAGGTCTGATAATACAAAAAAATATTTCTGGCAAAAGATGAAAATGCACTTCTGCTGTTTTTTTTTGGTCAAAAACAGAGAAAGCCCTCTGCAAAATGTTTCACCTGAAAAGCAGATTAAACACCAAAGGTCAGAGCTGTTCATGGATGGGAAAAGAAGGCCACATAGAACTCTCATATCCTAAAGTGAGACTGAGGCAAATAGACACATTATTGTTTGTTACCTGGTAGCCAACTCTGCCATTTCAAAGCAGGTCACTGTTTTTTGAACCGAGTGTTGACTCAGGATCACATATGATGGTGGCGTGAGTTGGTCCAAGTTACTGAGCTACGAAACCAAACAATTTCTTACAATAACTTTTCTTCAATTAAACTCCATATTTATTCTCAGCAAGCTTTCAATGCATACATTGAAGACATAAGAGAAGTTTCTGCACCACCTACACAAACAAAATGGCCTAATGTAGCTTCTGTTGCTGGTAGACTTCACTTAATTAACTTTGACAAACAAATCACAGCAAAGTAAAAATATTGTTCTGCTCTCTGTTAAGTAGGCTTGTGGTTGTTTTGCTTACTTGTTTGGTATATTTAATAAAGATATTAGACAGCATAGAAAATGTGATGTAGATGTGGATTTGAGTTTGGATGGTTCAACAAAGTTAACATAAATATTAACATAAAGCTTATAAAAAATCTACAAACAAATCAGTAATTTCAAGCACAATGCTTTCTTTTCCAGTCAATAAGTGAACAATTGCACACTGTTTTGCAAAAGAGAGGAGTGAAATTCTGTGCAGTACAACAGAAAACACTGAAATCATATTAATATCTGCTGTTACACATAGCTATGTTAAGGGTATGGGTAAAAGTACCATTCTTACTCCATTAGTTTTGTTATTTTCAAAAGTGACCATCATCCTCAGCACACTCACATTGCCTTGCGCGGTTATCTGGAATACGATGTAATATAGTAGAGCAATGAAGTGAAAAACAGTACCATCTACTCCATCTACTAGTGTGACAGGTGACCTGTAAATACCCGTTCTGCTAATCACGCTTATCAAAATTCGAAATTGGCAGAACGTATCAAAATTGTCACAAACTTGCCTTAAACAATTCTCAAACAACACACTTTTGTCTTTTTAGGCTAAAAGTAATGTATGTAACTCTCTCTTGATTTCTTGATAAAGTATTCATTTAAGCCAATTCATCAAGCAGAGTTCATAAACTAAAACTAGTCTACCAGTGATCAAGCAGACTGATTGTTCTTTTAAAACTGACTTTGTACATCAAGCAGAGTAGTTTGAAGCAATTATGCCCCTGCTCGAGGTTTGATGGTCTAAAATGTTCCCTCTCCAACAAAAGAACAATGGGGGTCCAAACAATGAATCACTGGCATTTGACGTCTCATAAAAAATGACACATCTGCAGAAGAGATGACATGGTCAGGTGTTCAACCATATTATTTAAATTTAAAGGTCCCCTCTCATCTATCTCTAGCTGCCTACGGTAAGGTGAAATAAAAGTCTCTCCGTGACTCACTCAGAAAGATGGTGAAAGCATTATTTTTTGTCATCCTTTCTCATCTCAGAGTTTAATTTTTCCATGTAGCAACTCTTAATCAAATTAAGTCTGAAATGTTCACCACAGAGATGCCTAAACACTGTGACAATCTACAATAACGTAACTGAAACACTGTACTCTTTCTATCAGTACTCATTACTGATACATACTTACAATAATCATTATGTTGTCTCATGCGCAAAATGGACATTTCTGTCTTTTGGCACATTCATATTTACATAAATGAGCCACAACATTATGACCCCCGGCATAATATGCAGTTGGTCTTCCATGTACTACCAAAACAACTTTGATCCACCAAGGCATGAACTCTACATGACCTCAGAGTGTGCCCTGGCACCAAGGCACCAACTTACAAGACATGTAACTTTAAGTCATGTAAGTTGCGAGGTGGAGCTGCTACTAATGTCAGTTTGCTACATCAAACTGCACCAAAAGCACAGCATTTCCAATAACATCCAACTTCAGCCCAATGAGTCCAGTTACTCAGTCTGGCAACAATAAATAATATCTTTATTGCTATCATGAGCCTTTACAATCCTATACTAGATAGAAGGCTGCAATTTACAAAGGAAGCACTGAATTATATAAATATCTTCATCACAGATACTTTTTGGGTGTTTGGTTGCATGAGGGCATTCAAAAGATCCAACAATAAGTAATGTTAACAATGATAAAAAATATTCATAACCATCTCACATAAACAGTTCATTTTCCATTTACTGAAAGTGCCTTAATTTGCTCCATAAACCGAACGTATTCATGGCAGGAGAGATCATTCATGTGCCTTTTTTGTTTTTTAATAGTGCAGTATTTATAGGAAACCTACAAAATTACCAGCACTACAACAAGGCTTTATTATCCGTATTACAGCTGTAGCTACTACACTAAAATGGCACACTGCCTGGCATGCTACACCCGTTCAAGCCTTGCTCATCTTCAGCCAGGCGCTGAGTGACTGCAAAGGGCAGCGCTTCCTCTGTTCTGAGACCAAGCTGAGGACAGGCGAGGCCAGGGCAGCCTAAGGGGGTCTCGGCTGCAGAATGAAAGAATGACGCTCCAGTCTCGAGCCCCAGCAAGCTGAGAGAAAAAGAACTGGGCACACAATGGAGGGGAAAAGGGCAATTAGAACGCCACTCCCGGAGGAGCCCAGTTCACTGTGGGCGCCTGGCTTAGTGATTAGATTCCTTGTGACGATTAGTCCCAAATTCTCTACCACAATGCACTGAGCTAAGAGGCCATTAAAAGCAATAGAATGGTGAAAAAATCTAATTTACATCATTTTCCCCATTATTCTAAATGTAGTCAATCAGGCAAGACATTCTTAATGTCAGGCACTTGCTGCAACTAAAGTAGCTAACAAGTAATGAAAGCTCATACTGCACCAGTTGGTACTGCGCAAACTACAACATTGTACAAATTGCTAAATAATCTTAAATAGATTTCATAATAATCTCAAATAGATGTGGTCCCTGATTACAAGTGACATAATGTTAGCATGTCACACAGCCAAAAATAAGGTCTGTCTGTAATTTTGTCCATTTTCAAAGAGACAAGAGACACAATGCTAATTAGCATAGCGTAGTTTCAGTTATTTGCCGTCCAGCCTGGTGCAGATTAGATTTGCTATTAACTATTGTATTAACATGATAAAAGAAATTTCTTCTGATGTCATTGAACCAGTGGTGTAGGCAAAAATATATTTTTGTGAAAAAGCAGGAAGGCCAGTTTTAGCGGACACAGTTTCCAAACGCAATGACAGTAAAATACCCGGCTGTGCACCAGGCAACTACCTTTTCCTGATGGCAGTGCATTACTCTACATATCCCAATGCTTTTGTCCCATGTTAAACCAAAACCAAGTATGCATACACACCAATGACAAACTCATCCAACACCTTTGCTATAAAGAATGCATTCCTTCAATACAGGAGATGACATAACTGAGCTCAAATGAAAAAGACAAAGAAAAATGCAGAAAACTTAAATTCCTAAACTTATGATCCTTGGCTATGCATGGATGTGTATGGATTTTATCATTCAAATCTCATCTATGATGACAAGATGCAGTGAAGTAGACATCTGCCTTGACATTTTAACACAGACCATAGATTTTGTATAAAAAGATAATTGCAACAACTGTGTTTTTACATTTGTTTTTGGCTGTAGAGAGGTATAAAATGACATCTTTCACTTCGTAGGGCACATAGACTCACTTTTACAGGTCCTCCCGATACATCTTTACACATACCACTTAAATTCAAACACTGGCGATGATGACAATGGCGGATGGCAATAGTAGTGAGGAACTGAATGGAGGGCTGAAACATTAAAAGAGTTTGGCAGAGAACATAAGACAAATACACAGAAAACAAATCAAAATTCATTATTTTAAAAAGAAAAATCAGCTTAATGAATAATCTTTCCTTATTTGATAGGGTAAGCTAGTTATCGGTTCTTCCCATGGCAATGTCCCCGCTCTGAACAGTCTCTCGTCTACCGCTTTCGTCAAATTCTCCACTCCACTTCAGGCTGTTTCAATAGTAGGCCTAGGTACAAAAACAAGGGTGCTTATGGCTTGTAAATAACATTTGCTGCCGCTCGCTACTCAAAAATGCACACCCCCCTCTCTCTGCGTGTGTCTCCCCCACTCTCTCCCATCAACGCCAGTGTTTTAATCATAGCGGTATAATCAGAAGGCCTGAACCAAACTGCTTCATAATGAAATGTTACCATGGCAACAGGTTCTGGGGTATTGTCACAAATGGCCCGAGGAGGCGCGTATTTTATGTATATTCGCTCATTGTCTTTATGTTTCCAGCTGCTCTTAGAGAAGCATTGCATGGAGCCTGCTGGAACAACTTTATTTGCACCTGCAGTACAAAGCAGCAGTACAAAGCAAACTTTATTTGCACCTGCAGACTCATGGCCTGGCAAACAGCCCAAAAAACATTTCTGATATGCTAACACAAGCTTAATCAATCCCGTGTTCCAGGCCAATTAGAAGTGACCTTAAAAGTTATCGCTGGGCTGACAATGCTAACATGTACACGTTCATTCTTTTTCTAAATAAAGGCAAAGTACCCAGTTACTGAAATTAATTAATCTTTCTTTATTTTAAAAACTCTTGAATTTTGTGCTGAAAATCCATTCACTTATCCTTTTTGTCCCCTACTTTCCAGTGCAAGTGCCATATTTGCAAAGAGATTCAGAATAACGTGCGCAGACACACACACTCCCATAGTAATGATGGATTTAGCCTGCCTGCGCACTATAATCATTTCGAGAAGAGCGTGGCCAGAGAAAATCCAGATGCATTTATGCACCCATTTGTTTAAGGTTTAAGGACACCCTCTCTGTCCAAACATACCCTCTATCTCTGTCCAAGCAATCTCTCCCCTCAAACACACATACAAACACATACTCAGGCTTCTGTATATGGGAGCAAAGCCAGCCTCAGCTATTGATGATGCTGTCTAAGAGAGGCTGGATCAGGCTGACTTTTAAATATAACTAGTGACACTTTTCCACAGTGAGGTCAGCATGTGCTCATGCATTACAGAAAGGGGAGAAGAGATAAAAGAAAGAAAGGAGAGGTCAAAAAGGTCTTTATAAGTTTAAAGGGCCCATATTCTCTTTTTTTAAATAACAACTTTGCAATGTGACCAGTTATTAGTGGCGTTTATTAGTATTAGTATGCTTATCTTAAAGATTTTGGATTGTTTACCACTTATCCATTTATTTAAACTGCAGATCTTGTTAAGCATTAGAAAGTTGTTGAGTGAACAACTTCAAACAAAACGTCATAAAACTGAATCTGTAACAGTGCATGTCTGACACCTTATTAAATGGTTGTGTGGTAAATCCAATTCTAGACTGTCCTTTAACTTTAAATACACTTTAACTTTTAATTCCATTGGCTGCCATTTAATAGCTCATTAATACCAAATAGTAGTAAGTGGCTTTTTGTAGGTCAGTAGTGATGAATAAACATACAACATTTTCTGGCTAATAAAGGCAATCCAATGGTGAACAAACTGTAAAGTTATTTGTTAGCAAAGAATACTGAGCATATTTTTAGTAAATATTAAGTGAGTAACATGCAAATGTAGAAAATCTCACTGCCAAAGCCTTGGAATGGCAGTGTACCATTTGGTTTTTAGGTTTATTTTAAAGCACAAATAGCAAGGGTGATTACAGGAATAAAACATAAAATAAAAAGTTAATCAAAACAAATTGTTTAAAAAAACGAAACTTTAGCCATTCTTTTCAGGTGTCAGCATCCTTCTGCCCCATCAGTGGGCAGAAAAGATGGTCATATGTAAATATGTTTGTAACATCATAAACAGAAAATGTTTTTCTAACTTAGTTTCTATGTATTGTCTAAGGAGTGTGTGGTATGCCTTTTAAACTTAATATTTACAAAATCCTTTCTTCCATGATAAGGGTCTTTGAAAACTGTTTCTTAGCTTATAAAAAGAACTGTTGGTCCCAGTCCTCATCCAGTTACATGCCTTAATTTATATTTCATACACTGCCGCTTTGGATGGACTACCAATGAGCAGAAAACAACATTCAATGCTTAAACGGAGGTGGGTTTTTTCATGTTAATGTAATGTAAAGGCTTGCGCTGCCTTTGGAAACGTGTCCAGTAAAAGTGTAGGACGCCACACTGTTTGTTCTAGCATAACTTTACAATGAAGAAAAGACATGGTCCTGCATGTCATGCCTACACACAGCGCCTATTTATAGCAGCCTGCCACTTAGGCAGGTCGTATTTGAGCGGTGAATGTTTTAAGCGTTTGCTCGTCCTACATGAGTCTACTCATGCGCACACCAACGTGCACCCTGTTAGCTCGTGGTTTCATTTTCTAATTCGACTTGCATGCTGCTTTCTTCCATGTCTTTAGCAATCAACCTCCGTTTCCACAGAAACAGCTACTGAGCACTACCACCCCACTCGAATGAAAATAACAAGAAAGGGACAAAAATGAGGAGGAAGAAAAGAGGAATAAGAGAAAGGGGAGTGTGGAAGGGAGAAAGGAAGCGAGTAAGAGAGGGGGAAAGGAAAAGAAGAGAAAGCATGGAACAGAAAACAAGAAGATAAGAGAGGGGCTCTGAGGGGTGAAAGAGAGAAACAGAAAAAATATAAAAGAGAAAGTGGGAGGAAAAGGAAAAAGGAAAGGAAGGACTGTGGGAGGGTGAGTAAAAGAGACAGATGGAGAGGGGGTAGAGATGAGAAAGAGGGAGCCAGCCTAGTGACACATGTCTGTTTATTTGTTGTCAACTAAAATAAAATCAGGTAATCAGGCCAATAGGTAATGATCCATTCAGCATTCTTTTCAAGGTAGTAAAAGCTAACTGAGCAGCTTCATTGGTCAGGTCACCAGATGCTAAACTGGAGGCCTAACATGTCAGATTAACCACCAACAAAATTAGAAAATGACAGAATCACAGAATCAATTTACAATCACCAGAGGCCATCTGGAAGCCTTTTACACACACGTATTTCACAAACAAGGCAAAATAAAAGTATATGTTGGTCACAAACTTCAAATTAAAGCTTATACAAACTTCAGGGGCTTAAGTTTGGTCTAGAACTGCCAATGTATATTTGTGTGTAAACCATTATCTTAGCGCTAATGAGCATCAGAATTATCAGAGTTGTGTTTCTTTTCTTGTATCTTGACCATGCGTGGATAATTACAGCCTGAACTGAAGGCCAAGCTCTAACAGTCTTGGCTGATCACTGTATTGCTTAAAAGGGCTATAAGACAACTCAGACTGTTCTCATTACGGTCACGTAAGCAGCATGTACCAGGTAGGTCTGTCATTAAGGAACGGCTAAGTGGCTCAAATAGTGCTAAATTTATTTTAAAATTTGGATGTGTATCACGAACCTAACCAGAGAGGCACAGCATATGAAGGGGGACAGAGACTGAGGAGTATTAGCAAGATGAGGAAGAAAAGGACAGAAAAAGACAAGGAGGGAAGAAGATAAGAGGAGACGGGCTGATTCGTATCCAAAGAGGTGTGTCACCCGCTTCCATTGTCTGAGCAGCCGTGTTGGCTTTGTGTCCAGTAACAGAGGCTGCCAAGGGCCAGACACAAACCTAAAAACCAAACCCTCTCAGACATGCGCCTGCTCTCTCTGATCCTTTAGAAAAGCATTCAGAACGTCCACGAGCTTCCATCCACTTTCATCTTTTACAGTGGGACGACAAAGAAAGAGAGAGAGAGAGAGAGAGAGAGAGAGAAAGAGAGAGACAGAAAGAGTGAGATAACGACAGGCAATGAGAAAAAGAAACAAAGACATTTTGTGTGTGTGTGTGTGTGTGTGTGTGTCAGTGTCTGTACAAGTGTGCCAGATGTCCTTGTGTAGAAGACACAGCTGTGAGAAAAGGCTCTGGGGGGGAATGTGTTATTTTCTCCAGCGTGCTGGCCTACTCATAGCCCCTATTGAGCTGTCTTTCAATCCAGAGCAGCACCCTAAACTTAAGTCTGCTCCATATTCCGACAAGTCAAGCTCTTCCAATCTTTCCTCTGCGCAGCGTCTCGGCTACACACTACACAGAACAGGTTAAACTATAGTGAACTGAAGCTCCACTGACACAAGCTTAAAGGATAAAGACTCAAGCAAACAAAGTCAAGTGACGGAGTAACAGTAATGGAGGATCAAACCTGTCCTGCGTTTATTTTGCTAGCCCAGTTAGCACTAGCAAGGAAAAGGTAAAGTGCCATTTGGCTGACGCCCTTATCCAGAGCGACTTATAATCATTAGTTACAGGGACCGTCTTCCTGGAGCAACTAAGGCCTCGTTCTCACAGGCGTCTGAATCAGGCGTTTTTCGGGCGTTTGTGGCTCCAGGTGAGCGCGGACTGAGCCGGACGTTTTTCTGCTCATTGGAGTAAATTACAGTGTTTACACGGGTGTTCAGCCGTGGCGCTCGGTCGGCAGCGCATTCGAGTGCCGTCAAAAAAACGCTGCATGTAATGTTTTCTTGGCATCAATTTCTGCCGAAATCCTGACCAACGCGAAGAAAACACCGGTACTGCATTTAAATGGCGTTCGGTTGACATTCTAGAGGACCGAATATGTCCCATGATTCAATTGTTCTGGGAACCGTGACAAATCAAGTTTTGAAAGAAAATGTAAAACTACAAATCCCAAAACGTAAACAATCTGGAAATAATAATTACTGCCCCCACAGGTGAATACACAAAACTACACATTGGGCTGCAGGCTGGCGTTAAACAGTGTCAGACGAATGCCAGTGTAACGCCAATCAAGCGCAGATACAAAACGCTACAAAAACGCCTATGGAGTTCAGACCGCGTTAATTTATCCAAGGTTCAAACGTCTCTGTGAACCAGGCCTAAGGGTTAAATCTCTTGCGCAAGGAAACCGTGGTAAAAAGTAGGGGTTTGAACCTGCAACTTTTTTGCCATCAGGTTGACAGGCAAGTGTTTTACCCGCTAGGCTATTACCACGCCCTAGCATCACAACCAACACTACTGTTTTCTCCAAAATTTACATAACTGCATCTGTAAGAAGCTCTCATCCAGCGACACTTACGACTGAATTATGTTACAGAACGCAGAGCTAGAAGACCAGCCCAAGGACTCAAACCCCAGTTTGCTGCATGGAGAACAGCGGTGTTACCCACCATGCCCAAGTTAGCACTAAAACATTTAGCAGCTGTTGTTAGATTATAAATTATAGATTATAAAATCATTTACTGAGAGATGAACTGAACATGGCACTTGTTTACATATTTTTCTTAATTACATGAATTGAATATCATGCTCTAAATGTTTTTGTAGGCAAATTCTTGGACAGATTCAATTTCTAGATACTACAGGAAAGTATTATATTGTCCTACAACAGGCATAACTCTTCAACATTGTGATTTTATAGAGCATTGCTAATGTTTAGAAGCCTGCACTGTCGATGATGTGTAGATGATATTGAGACAGGTTACAGTGCAGCATAAAATATCTCGACTGTGACAGACAACGAGTTTGGCTTTCAATAGTGCAACTGACTATGATGTAGCAGTTAAGGCTACTATACCTAACTAGAATTAGATTACTGTTTTCTAGTTAGACCTGTAACAATTATTATACCCCCACAATTGCAGTTATTTAGACGGTCATTATTTTCCACAGTCAGGTGATGTGTATGAATAACTGTAAATTTAAAAAACAAGAAAACACCAAGTTATTCATTTAACTTGCTATAACAAGCTCCAAGTATTTACAGTGGCTAAGTAGCAAATGCAGATGATGTTAGGATGTAGTAGGGTTGCGCGGGTCTGTTTTTTTAACACCCGCCCCAAACCGCCCCGCCCAACCCACAAAAATCCGCGTGGATAATGACCCGAAACCCGACTGGACCTGAGGGAAAAAAAAATCTCGAACCCCGTTTACAACGCGTTTTGATCGATAATAAAATGTGTTTTGTAACTTTTTTGACCCGCCCGCACCTACTATATTTTAAAAATGTCTGCCCTAAAACCGCCCGCACCCGCGGGTCACGGGTCGACCCGCACATCACTAGGATGTAGACTTGCATGTGGGGTTTTATTGCTTATACTCTAAAGAGAAACGTGTAGGATTAACTTGATTTACACATGATTCTGTGCTGTGCAGCTGCAAACATTAGTGTGTGCATAAAAGAACAGTGAAGTCACTGTTGTGACAATCGTCTAAAATTTTATGACTATCTAGGCCTATTTCTAGCTATGCCATAGCTTTTTGTAAAGGTATATGTTACTCTGCCAGTTGGCTACTGTAATTTAATGTCTGTTCATTTTCATTTTAATGTCAATAATATAAATAAAATCAACTAAAAAGTAATTGTCAACAAATTAATGATTAATTTTTGTTTAAATTCTGAAAGCATTTGGATTATTTGAAGGGGACCATTTGTTGAACTTGCATCCAACTGAATTGTTACTCACTTCCAGATCGCACAATGAAACTAAGTGGTAAGACACAAAAATACAGAAAAAAGTAAATCGTTTGTTTTAATTAACAAGAGCAGGCCTCTTTCATCTGTTGGTCTAAAACTGACATGTTCTTGTCCGGCAGCCCTATTCAGACATCTGTTTAATAAAATAGCTATGGTTTACACATTACCATATAAACTAGTTTTTTTGTTAAGTGTAGAAGCTTCTACATTTTAATAACTCTCTATAATGGTTTACATTGTATCCAAACCAACAGTAACAAACCAAACAAGATAAAATGATGACCTACAAAAGAATAAGGGCTGTCATTTTCTGTCCACTAGGCATGACTGGCTAATTTAGCTAATCAGTGAACCTGTCGTTCTGTTTTTTTATGGAATTCAATAAATAAAACAAATGATGTGTTACCAAGGCAGAATGTTGATTACTTTGATTACTAACCCTAACATTTTATGTAGTATATAAGCTCAAGTTTTAAAATGTGTCATTTGTGGAAGCTAAGCTATAAAAACAAAGCTGTGCTGGATAAACTCCTCTGCAGGGTAGAGCTCCCACCCTAATAAATAGCTATGCACTATGTGTTCACTTGATATTAACTCCTTCCTTATCCTGCTCTTCCCACTATCTTAAAATCAGATAATGCTTCTGACCTCATTCGCATTCAGCCTTTAATTGAATTACTTCAAAATGCCTCCATTCGTCTCTGACCAGTCCTCAGCAAGGGCAAATTAATTAGCGGCAATTGATTTGAGCCAACATCATTAAGGCGTTCTGGAACATCCTTAGCCAAAAACACTGAGAGGAGAAGAGAGTGGGTGAGATGATTAGGAGGAGCGTTTGCAGCTGATGGATTTGGCTCAGCCAGCAGGCATGGTGTCCTCTCCCCTGGATGCTTTCCTTTTTAACAGCATTAATATGTTGGTGTAATTGAGCCATTCATTTTCTCTGATGCCTTTACACACACTCTCTCTCTCTTAGAAAGAGACACACACACACAGAGTAATGGTATAGAGATGATATGCAGTTATAGAAAAGAGCAGAACAGAGAATGAGAATAATTAAGTAAATAGCTGAAAGCACATTCCGGTTAAAAGCCACAACTAAACGAAAGGACAGTACGGTACAAAATACAAACACATTAACCATTTTACATTACACAACTAACAAATGTACACAAATTTGTCCCTAAATTAATAATAAGAAGTACAAGTATAAGACTAATAGTAACAGTTGGACTAAGTAACTGTTGGACTAAGACTGAACGCAAACAATGTTCTAGTAAAATCTGTCTATACATGTCTGATGTCTCTATAATAACAGTAATCATAACTACAATAACTACAATAAGAAAAAATAGCAGTTCCTTCAAAAATAAATGTATTACCCTATAAAGATGTGTGTACGTTTGTTTTTTTTTTACATTTGAACAATGTTTTTTAAATGCAAATATATTAGTTTTGGACAATATAACATTTTTTTCAGGGCAATAATAGTGTACTTGCGAGTCCTTGATTGGGTAACTTGAGGTAAACATTAATGTAGATCCCTGATGAACATGTTCCAACTACCCTGGGTGCAAATTTTGTGACATGCCAAAGTCAAGCCAAAGTCTCTGAATGTACAGCCAATGAATCATTAGGCAAGGGTTAACAAGGCCTACACTCAAATACAACAGGACAGAGCAGAGAGATTCTCCATATGGAGGCGAGAAAGTGTGACACAAACTGTAAAACAAATGCCACACAGATGAAATCCTCAGAGCTCACAGGCTAGCCTCACAGCAGTGAGACTTCACGCTCACCACAATAGCGCAAGACTGAGAACTGGTTTCCGAACATTCCAGAATTAATGCCCCTTTAGTGAAATGGCTAGAAGATAATATCCTTGATGAGTAATCATGTACTGAAAATATGAGATAGACTGGACCTTTCAGCAAGATTTTAAACAAATGTTTAAAACAAACATTAATTAGTTAATTAGTAGCAACATTAGCATTGGTTGGTAAATTATAGCACTCTTGTAATATTAACATCATGACCATCACAGATGTGACAGCAATAACCACTCCTCACTCTGGTATCTTCACAATATCTTGACTGTGTTACATTGTTTTCAGTGCAGATGTAGAAGTGGTCACTCTCCATGGGGGGGTACCTCAATGGTTTAATGAGGATGCAAATTCTGTGAATCATACACTATGGTCTTCACAGTCACCAGATCTCAACACAGTTGGAGATCTAAAAGACAGCACTCACCTTCAACAACATCAAAACACCAAATGAGTGAACTTCCATTCGAACATCCTCTCAGTACAGTTACAGAGACTTGTAGAATCTCAGCAAAAAGTGCACAGAGGCTTGTGCACCTTTGTCTCGTTCATATGTATATTATTATATGTTGAACACGTATTTTGTATATAGGGAAATAAAATTTCCCAAATCAAAGGACCCTAAATCAAAGCTCTGCATCAATCACTGTCTACAGGAAAGTATAGGAGGATAGACCTTTCAATCTGTGGGCAACGACCCCCTTAAAGGCCTGAGAAAGTACTGCTTTTCAATCATAAAATCTTACTGGAATATAGACATTTAATTAAATGTTTCAATATCTCAAATTATTGTTAATAAATATTTGTAAAAAATAAAACAATAATAAACATAAACTAATAAAACAGGTCAAGCTCATTGGCAGTCAGCTATCCAAAATATCTTAATGCAAGCTGATTGCAGTGAAAGTCAATGTAAAGCATTTCTCTTTAAGATCGTCATGCATGCAACTTTAAAATGTTCAGATTTTTGGGGGGGGGTTCATTATGTTGCGTGATTACATATTAAGCAAAAGCTGATATTTTGAAATTTATTGTAACATTTTTTTAAGATTGGGTCTGTTAAAGCTCCAGAAGCTTTTGTGGCCAGTTGTACAAGGCAGGAAGTATATTTGCTTGCTTAACGGTCACGGACAACTCTGCCAGAGAGATGGACTAGACTTATAATGAAAGACAGAACTCCGGTACAAAAGAAGAAGAGAAAAGAAGAGGGTCGATACTGACTACAGATGGCTGTGCAATCGATAAATGAGCCACGATTGTCGAGGCAGCTTGTTATTCTCTCCCTATTACTTCACAGATCTTCGGCGCAAGGCATGAAATCCAAAAAGAGCTGACATCAATGGCGCTTTTTCTAGCACTGTTGCTAAGTACTGCTTGTCTTTTGAAGTATGTTTTCATTTGAGAAAAGGTAGATGTTCAGTTTCAGGCATTCATTCTTTTCCTTGAATGCATTATTGATAAAGCATAGAACATGAAAACCACTAGCGATTTATTCCTATTACTCCTCATACTAGACACAATAGAGAAAACACAGGCTGTTTTGGCCACGTTTAAATTCTCTCCATACTTCACGCTTTAGTTTTGGTGAGGTCATTTCCCCTCTCCCTGCCTTTTGCCTTGAAATATATTCCCCAGTGCACAATTTTGTCATTCATGATTCTAATGGCAGGCTTACACTGTGCGATTTTTGGCCCATTTTGAGACGATGTTTCACTCGTGCGACCATTTTGTGGATCGTCCCGAGTTTTCGCCTTAATCGTGTGTCGTGCATCGTGTAGTATACATGGGGTAGCGATTAACACCTCACAACCAGCTCCCAATCAGCAATCGTATGGTTGCAAGAAAATCAAACCTGTTTGAAATCTTGTCGCTCCTCGTGAGGGTATTACGCAACCTCTCACACTGCGCATGCGCAAACACAGAAATGAAAGTGAAAAAGACGGAGCAGCATGGCAGCGCAGCGTATGATCTAGACACAAGTGATGGAGGCCCAGCTTGTAGAACTTTGGCAAGCTCATCCAAGCCTTTTCGATGTGGCCTCACAAAAGTATCACGACCGCAACAACCGTGAAAAGAAAAAAGAAACGTACTGCCCACATCTGCCCAGCCATTTCCATGTCCATACACGTCGTCGCCTTTTTCTTTTAGACATTTCTGCGCACAGAATGGCACAAATTGCCAAGGCAGCGCGTTTCTGTTAATGTTACAGTTCCTTAAACAAGAGCCCATTGTGTCGTGTATGGAAGTACACTGTGAGCAGGCAGGTCGCATCAGAGCATCGGGCCGTATAGTGTGAGAACATGAATCATGAGCTACGAACTTCTAACCCCTGCGATTCAGTCGTACAGTTTGAGCAGGAGCTGAATAACACGACTGAAAAAAATCGCACAGTGTATGCCCAGCTTAAGGCAGCATAAAAGTGTATGAGTGTGTGCATGTATGTATTCTCCTTTCCTGTCCTACTAAGGCTGCTACTTATAACCTTAGTTCAATAAATAGTCTGGTTCCAGCTATATAATCTAGAGAAAGCGTGAAAAAAAAAAATCAAGACTTCTCTCACATCTTTCAGTTCAATAATGTGGCAGTTAATGGGGCAATAATGGTGCATTAGAATACATCAATGTACCATAATGCATCGAGCTGAGGAGGACCATTCAGCCGCATCAATTCTACAGTGTTAGAATAAATTATGAAGCTGCCAGAAGTCGGTCTATTGGTATGAAAGAGGGCGACTGCCATAAAATGTTGCTGCCTCCACCCACCCCCTCAGTTAACTAAATAAACAGCCAAAAAAATTTATAAACACAAATACCATGATATACTATATACAGGGATTGACATAAGCGGTACGCAAGCAAGAATTGGCCTTTGTTGTACGACAAACGCGTGCCAGTTTTCAGTCTTCACAGCGCAAATGCATACCTAATTTGAGTAACTTTATACTGGATCTCTAAGTACCAAAATAATATTGTTTTAAAATATGGTTCCTGCTGGTCAGCCGAGCCTCGCTTCTGCACCAATCAAAATTCAGTCAGAGCAGGTCTGATCTCAGCACTTCTATCACTGCATGCCCCGCCCTGCCTTCTCAACTTCACTGCCCGCCCCAATACTAGACTAGAATGTACCATAATGCATCGAGCTGAGGAGGACCATTCAGCTGCATCAATTCTACAGTGTTAGAATAAATTATAAAGCTGCCAGAGGTCGGTCTGTTGGTATGAAAGAGGGCGACTGCCAAAAAAATGTATAAAACACAAATACGGGAGCGATCTGCCCCCTTTCTCCAGTCCAGAGAGGAGTGATCTGCGCCCGTTCTCCAGTCCAGAGAGGAGTGATCTGCGCCCGTTCTCCAGTCCAGAGAGGAGTGATCTGCCTCTGTGGTCCAGGATAAACTTTTGGAGATCCCGTGCCATGCTGGGTTACAGTCGAGATCAGAGTTCTGTCTGTCACGATCTCGCCTTTCCATTCCATGTATCTGAGCGAGATGCTTTTTCCTCACTTGACAGCCACAAAACAGGCTAAACTCGGAAACTTGCCCCGAGTGGCTCTGCCAGCGTGCCTTCCTCATTTCGACCAGTTAGTGGCGAGAAAGCAGACACAACCCATCATATTAGAATGTTGATTTAAAATGTTTGCTGTCAAATAGTCCCTGTGGGTGACTAGACCTGTAATTTAATTTAGATTAAAAGTCAGTCTGCACGTTCAGCACCATTTGGCATTGGCAGTGTTCAAAAGTAAAGTTAAAAGAAAATCTATCTATCTATGCACATGCGGGGGTGGGGGGGGGGCTGTTGTAATGGTCCCAGCACCCATGGTAAGGTGAAAATTTTTGAATTTGGGTGCGTACCAGTTCTTTAATGTAGGTACTCAGAGTACTACAACAAAAAAATTGTCAACCCCTGACTATATATGCTAAAAGAATATCAGAAAGGTGTGGTGGTTAAATTGCGAAGCAACGAACTTGTTAGCAGGCAAGCTTTTTGGCAATTTTAGCAATCTGCTATTTATTTTTACACTTTTTTGAAAATAAGCAGGTTTCCTCGCATTAACTGCACTCCTCAGATCCTTAGACAAGGTCGATACGTTCTAAAATATTAACTTTAATCATTCTTGGTGGACCAATTTGTGTTCTTAGGGTCAGTGTCCTGCTACATGACCCACCTTCTCTTGAGATTTCATGGACAGATTACATTTTTTTGGGAAGTAAAGGGTATAATTCAGTATTCATTGTCCCATCAATGATGGCAAGCTGTCCTAGCCTGTATACAGGCCCAAACCATGATCCACCGTTTGGCCTCATCTGTCCACTAAATAAAAAAATAAAAAAATAAATCAATCAATCAATCAATCAAACGTGCTGTGCTCAGACTCCGATCCATACTCTTTAAATAAAACGAGGCTTCCATCACAGCTGACCATCATCTTACCCATTGAAAACTCTAATTTCAATTTCAAATGATCTCTAAATGGACTCTAAATGTCAGGAGTACCTCAAACCATATTTAGACTCAGGGGCAGTAGGTAACTTCATCAATGCCGCTTTGGCAGCCTCCCTAAAGCTGCTTACAGTATCCTTGGAGCGGCTCCTGCCCTAATCTGCCATTGATGGCCACTCCATGGTCTCTGGGGTGGTCATACAACAGACTCGACCGCTTGGCCCGCGCATCAGACAGCACAGCAAGTGGATCAGTTTGTTTGTTGCGATTGCCCCCAGCCTACTCAGATACTTGATTTCTCTTAGTTATGGTGCCACAATTTGTGGGTTGACTGGCTCCTGCAGTTTGCACTTGCTTGGGGACCCCAGTGTCACTGGTCTTGTTTAGGTCTGACTGAGCCCTGGAGACATCTTCCTTCTCCCCTATCTGGTGCATCTGGTCCTCCCACCTCCTGCCTGGCTTTGTCCCTTACAGGATCCGGTTATTCTCCTTGTCCAGCCCTGAGCAGAAGGCCGTGGATGATTACCTCAAGAAGGCTTTGGCGCTGGTCTTCATACGGTCTTCTACCATGCCAGCAGGAGTGGGGTTCTTCTTTGGGGTGGAATAAGGAAAGGGGCCTCCTCCTCTCTTGTATCAGCTACAGGGGCCTAAACAAGATAATGGTCATAGACTGCCATCCCCTACCCTTCAACTACAATGTGGGGGATCAGAAGCTCTTAGCAGTGAAGTTCTGGAGGGGTGGAGGGACCAGTTCGTCCATGCCAGGGCAGATGGTCCGATCATATCAGCCAATGCTGTTCCCCCTGGGGAGCCTTCCCCATTGCAGACCCCTGCCAGTTTGTTCCTTCTGGCAGTTTTCATTTCCTGTTTTTACTTGTTTCTTGTCACCCCTTTTTGGGACATTGCTGAAAAGAGGTGAATCACTGAGTCCTCAGTGATACTCAGGTGGTGGCTCAGCAGTGCAAGTTCAAGCCTCGTTGTGAGCACGAGCACGACTCAGGCATCACTCCCGGCTCATACTCACTATTTTCTTTAATTATTGCGTGGTGGGTTACACCTCTGGGACTTTTGTTTTAAGTCATGTTTATGTAGAAAAAAGGCTTCATAAACTTTAAGTGGTGTCTAGATGCAATCATGCTAATAATAATATTATTCTTTAATATGATTTTCCCTAGCCCTTGAGCAAGATATCAGTCAGATATCAGAAGGAATTGAGGCGGTGAAAGTCATGACATGTCAAACACAGAGTACAGAGAAATAACAATTTTGTCTTTTGAATTATATGACAGTGGATTGCATTTAACAGAACCAATAACCTGAAGTAACAGAGTAAAAAAATAATTCCCATTGCATGTTGCATTTTAACAAAACTATCAAATCAATTTGAATTATGATGATGTACTGAAACATTTCCTAAAGAAACGTGACAGTAAAAAGATTGTGAAATGTAAAAGACTGCAAATCTGCCTCATTAGAGGAAAAATATTCAGCATTCATTAAGATCCAGCTTATCTTTTTTCTCTCTCCCTCTCTCTTTTTCTCTCTAACTGGCCCTCATTAGGGATGCTGTGTGAGCATGGCTGGGCTGCTGCTGCTGATGTTGTTGTGTTTACGTAACTCATTCAGGTCAGCGACTTGGACTTCTCGCTTTGTGTGTGTGAGTGGAGGTTACAGGACATGACATGAAGGTCCCACTCCAATACTCTTCATCTAAATTTCTCTCTACGCTGTACTACACTGTTATGTTCCATTTCTATTATGGCAATACTTCTTTTGCTCTTTTAATTTTTTTTGTTTCTCAACAAGAATAACATGATCATCTGTTTCTTGCCATTTTGAGATCCAAATGTTTTTGCAAGAAGAGCTAGTGTGAGAAAGTAAATAGAATTTAAGAAGCTTTTTTTCTAACACAAATGTGAAGAAATTATGAAGTTTACCTAAAAAAGACTAAAAGCTACTGTGTTTTTATTCTGAGAGAAGTAGCATGGATATTTACTTGTTTGTGTTTTAATTTATCCCATTTATGTAGAGTAGGTAAAGCAGTAGTGTTACTTACCACCATGTACAAAGCCATGCAGAGTGCAGTCTGAAGGGCCAATCAGGTGGATGAGACTCGACTGGCTGAATCCAACAGTATAGGGCTCTACAACACATACACATACATATACACATACATACATTCATTCATAAATACATACATACAAACACACAAAGCCATGGGGTATTTACATACTAGCTCATTAAAGTCTATCTTCAAGAAACACTGAATATATTCTTAGAATATTAAACAGTAAAAATGACCCCACAGTAAAGGAACTAAATGATTCACTGCTGGGAATTTGTTAACAGAAACATGGGCAAAGAGCTGCAATAATAAAAAAGGAAAGCAATGTCAGGTTTACCTTTTGTGTGTCTTTCTGCAAGCATCAAGAAAAAGAAAAACAAACAAATAACTTGCAAAACACTTACTACATTCTTTTCACTTTAAGTAACAATAGTCAATGTAGTAGCATAAGCTCAGGCACTGTGTACTGCAGTAACTGTGTACCTTCATGAACCACTCACTAGTCAAAGATTCATATTGTCAATATAGTAATAAGCTTTATAGCACAAAGGAAATGAATACTCTTGACTTAATATGTGCTAAAGTATAGGGATGCACTGTGATACTGGGATATCTGTGTCAGTCCCGTGCACAAACAAAATTCAGAGATTATTCAGTTGAAATAAATATGTATGCATTTCCACTTGATATAAAGCAATACCAAATGTGTTTCAGGAGACACCTTTAATTTATTTTGTGATTGCCAAGCTATAGTAGGTAAAAAAAAAAGTATCAATAATGATGCACTTTTAACTAAACAAAACAACAACCTGGAATTCTCTAAGAAAATATATGATGCCTAGAACACGTAAATAACATATGGAGGTGTATATTTAATTTAAAACATATATTTTAGTAAAAAAAAGACCAATATTTATTTAATACATACAGTTACATTAAAAGAGCCCCCGCGAATATGTGATGTCTAAAAATGCCTGTTTGTATCCCTAAATATACCCCCAAATATGCTCCTAAAACACTTTAATTTCATTTTAAAGTCAGCTTAATACATTACCCTTAAAAAATGTAAAGGTAAACCTGTATCCATACCGTGCAGTGTGCCCTGAACTGCTGTTCTCACAGTGCTAGAATGTAAAATACCGATGTTACTCCTATATAGACTGTACTGTAACTCGTTTTCTTTACTATAAGCAGGGTAAATAAAGTAATAAATTAATTTAATTTGAAGTAATAAAAATACAGGGCCTTAAGAAAACCAAAAAAGAAAAACACGAGAACACTCAGAGAAACACTCGAGATGTGTCACAGGGCAGCAGCTAATCAGCAGCAAGGAGAAATGACTAATGTTCTCGGATAGGCTACTTTCAAACCTTCCCCATCTGAGTACAGCGGTATTTCAAGATCCCAAAACATGCTTTCCTTAACGTTAATATTTGTTACAAAATTAGTAAATTATAGAACTAAATTTAGCACTAAAATGCATGAAAAATAAAATATTGGCACTAAAAAAGCTGTGACGCTCGGGCCTCGTCCACCACATCCCCCCATCCTCATGCTGGGTCGTATATATTTGGGCGCAGCGCTGAGCAGTGGAGGCTCATTTCGTTCAGGTGCATGTGATTGCCTTGCTAACCCCCGTGCCCAAACAAACAACCCAGTACGTAGACGAGGGGTGTGGTGGGCGAGGCCCGGACGTCACAAAAGCAAAAAAATGCAAAGGATATCTGTGGTTTCTGTTAATGTACTGGAGTTTCTGTGAACAATTATTTGTTCAGTTCTCAGAAAAAATCCACCAGAGACTGAATCCGCAATTGCATGTATAAGGGGGGGGTTCTGTATCTCTGTATAGTAAGGGAAGAGAAAGGGACCTTACCAGGGAGAGAGACTGTAGTAATGACTTCGCCATTCCTCTCTTTTGTCTCCATTCTTTCAAGTTTCTGAGCTTCATACCGTTTTCTACCAAGCTCTTCCTGTTCAGGGCTAGAGTACTGGAACAGATAGACATAAGCCCCATTTATTTAACACAAAAGCAACTAAACAGTACTTAGGACATGCATAATAAAGTTTAACTTCTAACAATTTTCTCACATTTGATCCACTCTTTCCAAAAAAAAAAAAAACCCAAATAAACCCAAATAAATCTTCCATGATACAATTTCAATTTCCATGATACAAGTTTTTTGACTTAATGTTTGTGTCCTGGCTGCCTTAAAATTGAACATAGATCCTTAGTATTTTAGATGTTTAGCAAAACCATATATAGTTAAAAGCAGAACAAGCCTTAGAACTGATCCTTGCACTACCCCTTCCTTCTACAATATTCACCATTACAACATGTGTAAGGGTGTGCTATTATGTGCTAGAACTTCGGATAACAGCGTATCTTTAACATAAGATAATGAGGAGGAGCTGAAATGTATGTGGGGCAGAGTCAGTGTATTATTCACCATAACACATTACATAATGCCTTCCTAAAGAACAACCCCTTCGTACAGTCCAACAGTCACTAAGGAGCTGAGAGTTAGTGTCCAGCCTGTGTCCTGAAGACGGCAATGACCTTGCACTCATGCGTCACTCATGCTGTAAGGAATGCTGACAGTACAAAACCCCTGCGTTTGCTTTTAACAAAGGCCACTGCAAAGCATTTCCTTTCTCTGATATTATAAATTCAGGCTTAAAATCGGGAAGACGCTATTAGACTTCAAAATTAGGATAAAATCGTATAACAATAACAAAAATCTATTTTATTAGAAAGACAACATGTCTATAAACGTTTTTCCTTGCCCTAAAGGTTACATCTCACACACACAATGGCTTATACCACTGGAAATGTTTCTGTGTTTTCCTGTCTTGCAGTATATTAGACTAGATTTCAAATGTTTCTTATGTCAAAATACATTAAAACAATATCACAATAGAACACACCCTAATTATTGTTTGTTGTTTCAAACTTATTGGGCAGCCATGGTACATGGTCTATGTTACCTATTCAGACCCAGACAGATTCTGAGGACTCCTGTGAAGTATGATGCTCAAGTGACTTCTCAAAGTGTTTTAGCTAACAAGCTGATCTGTAGAGTTAACTACATAATCAAAATGCTACTGACTGGTAATACAACACGATGTCTTACCTCAATTGGGGGGACTTCAATGTATTTGTCCACATTCTGAAGAGAGAGGGGCACATACCACAGGGTTGCCTTGTTGGTCACCTTCTTGGCCCCTGAAAACAAAGTGTATGGCTTATAAAGATACATCTTTTGACAGCTAACAAAAGATGTTCAAGTAGTTCATATTTTGACACAAAATATGCAGAAACAAACCATTTACAACCAAATGTTCTGCATCTTAAAATACCAAAGTTATGTGAAAAATATTATGAATAGCTAGCAGCATGCCATAAGCAAGTCTATTTGACAAACTATCAGCGAAGAGCAAGTTTCCCTTACTTATTTAAATAAAAAAATTGATGTAAAATAAAAACCATATTAAAGATTTAAGCCGTACAATTCACTTTACATTCTCTACAGCGGATATATGGAAACTCCGCACCAAAAAGATCTTGTTTTGAATTATTTTGTTTTGTGATGCCATGAGCTCAACTCATTTTCAAATACCTGCCAATTCAGTCTAAAGCAACTTCAATTCACTTAAGCAATTTTTCTCAGGAGGTGATAAAGTGTCTTTCTGCTAACAAACTTAAAATTAGAATAAATGCAAACAAACAAAAAATCAGTAAAAAAGTAGTTATGTTGTAAGTAGAACACAGGCTCGGTTCTGGATTTCTCCTCGGTTCCTCCAGCCATTGTTTGGGTTTGCGAAATTCCATCAGCAGCTCCTGATTTAATTTAATGAAGGACTGATTGAGTTAAACCAGCTTTCTGATGGAAACTGGTAATACCGGGCTTGGACGAGGAACACACTGATATACTGAACATGAAATCACTATTTACTGTATAACCGTATTTGTTTTTATTTAGTATATTTAGTAATATTAATGTGTGAAAAAAACTTTTTTTTTCACAGGTGCCTACTATGATTCCTGCACAGTACTGTTTTAGTCAGAACTGCTTTTAGAATGCAGCAAAATACAATCAATATTTCAGTTAGACATCAGTCTTATTAACAAAAACAGGACTGTTTAAGGGACAAAGAGGGATTACAGCCATTTAAACATAAAATATGACCATTTTTGTACAGATACACACACAAACATGGTGGGGCGGAGGCAGGACATGTAGGATTGGTGCCTACAGCTTGACAAAGATTGAGGCAAGTGAGGATTTACGTTTGTTAATCACTGGCACATTAGCCTTGGAACTCCGCCGCATAATTAAGGAAATAAAAATTCAAATGAACTATATTTGGAGCATAGGGCAAAACTGTAAGAAACAAAACAAAACAAAAAGCACATTTTCAAGTTTTTATTTTTATAAGACAAGGGCTTTGTCAAACCAGTATCTACTGTTTCTTAACATTCTTCCCTACCTACCATCTTTGCCAACATTTCACTTCCCAAACAGGCAGTGAGCACAGAAAGGAATGACTGTGCTCGATAAAAGCAATTTGGAGTTTGCAGAGGATTGTCCTGAGTCCCTCTGAAACAAATCTTCAAATAAATTTCCAGCAAAGTGGGTTGCTAGCTGCTTAGTGTTACTTTAGTTGTCATGGAGACTTCAGCATCTCCCACCGAAGCTTGTTCGCTCTCTCCCTCTCTCTCTCTCTCCAAAGTGCAAGTGAGGCTATTTTGGGTAGGCTGCATTTATATGGCACTGGAGTGATTTCAGGGAGGAAAAAGCGACATGCGAGCGGTGAGGAACACTGTAATGAACCTTTCACACGGAATGACGGAAGCTCAGATATTGAGACAATAGAGAAAAACACACTTGAAATGCATGCATTATAATAAAGGAAACAAATGAAGTCCTTTCTTCCAGGTAGCACTGTCCGATAAACAAACTGCTTAATGCCCTGGCTTAGACACCACACCACACACGTACTACTAGAACGATCCTCAACTAACAGAAGACAAACTAACAAAAAATAGGTGACTAACGGAAAAATGTCATAATGTAACAGCTCAAGTTTCTTATTTGTCCTCCTACCAAGGCCAGACAGCCTGCCCAGCAACAAATGCAACAACCACAGAAGATTGCTTAGAGCACTCCTCTTCAAGGGTACACAAACTCTTGTGCACCACAATAACACACTTCTATACAGAGAATTGTAATACAGTAAGCTTACATTTTGCTGGTTTGAAAAACTCTACTATGCTACTGCCATCATCATCTTCCTCCTCACAGGTAAACTGAGTTTTTTTAATTAGAGATGTAAAAAACTGTACACTTTTAAACTAAACAGAGGTGATCATTTAGAAGAGGCTAAAGGTACTGGCGGCAAGGTCTATGCTACATCTCTAATTAAACAATATTTCTTTGCAGTTTATGGGAGAGGTTAGTAATTTAATTGGCCACTACTCTGCAGTGTATCTATATTATATACACACACACACACACACACACACAGTTTTTAACTGCTTATGCCAATAAAAACGATAGCACATACCAAAGAAAACACCCATGCATGAATTACTAGTGTTGCGCGGGTCGACTTTTTTAAACACTCACCTCAACCTGACCCATCAGGAGATCCAAACCGCCCCAGACTCGCAAAAATACTATGATAATGACCCGAAACCCGACTCGAGGAAAAAAAAAAAAAAGCGAACCCCGTTTACAACACATTTTGATCGATAATAAAATGCGTTTTGTAACTTTTTGACGCGCCCGCCCGCACCCACGATATTGTAAAAATGTCTGCCCTAAAACCGCCCACACCCGCGGGTCACCCGTGGTTACCGGTGGAACACGGGTCAACCCGTGCATCACTATGAATTACAGTACAGTCTATACAGGGGTATTATCAGTATTTGCATTCTAGCACTGCTGGAGTTCAGTGTAAACTGTACAGTACGAACACGGGTTTACCTTTACATTTTTGTTAAGGGTATTAAGGGTATTATTATGTATTAAGCTTAATTTTAAATGAAATTAAAGTGCATATTTGGGGGCATATTTAGGGCATGCACTATAAAATTAGGCATTTGTAGGCATCTTTTTTACCACTACACAGCAGTGCTTTTTTTACTATATGCGGGTGCTCTTAGAAGTAACCCTATGAAAAGCAGGGGGTTACTGTAGGTCATTAACGACTTCAGATCAACTTTTTCAGATCAACTTATCCATCAATAAAGTCGAAGACGAGTCAACAAGTCGTTTGATGACGTCACCACACAGACGCAGCAGAGGAACACAGTTGTCCAACGAAAAGCAATTTTTATTAAAGTTCTCTGTAACATTAGCCTTCGCCTTGTACTGCACCCAAAGGTCTCACGTCTTTATAGATGAAATTAACTGTTTTCTTTCTGTAAAGCTACTCCGCATCCTCTGGACTGGACGACTTCCTGCAGTGCTCCCATGTTATTTAGCGGATGCCGTTTCAGATGGCCATGCAGAACACCAGGTCCGTGCTGTTTGTGCGGTCTAGAGGGAATTATACATGTGATGTGTGTTTGTCACCTACTGCCTCTGCTGTCATGTCTCTTGTCTTGTGTTTAGATTCTCCTCCACACCACCCTTTTTACGAAGTGACTATAATAATTGCTTAAGTCAAGGAACACGTCTGTGTAAGCCAGTCAGAGGCAGAGATTGTATTGTGTATGTACTCAGAGAGAGGAAAAAAAAAACCCACGACTTGTCGACTTCTCTCAGTGTTCTTCGACTTGTGCATCTGACATTGAACCACACATACATACATAGACATACGTGTCAACCCTAAGAATTAAATTAAAAAGGCTGTTTGTTGCTGTGCCTTTAAGACTGATATATTATAAATAGCCTCTGTTTGCTTGTGTCCTCATTCATATAGAAGTCTAGACTCAAACACCCTTTATAACTTAAGTGTGAAAGGGTGGGGCTAAACTGCTGTAGGCTGACATGGTAATATATTTGTAAATGTTTTTGTTTTTGTGAAATCACAAAGACCTTTCTAAATGTGAAGTTTCCTGGAAATTCCAACACTTGTTGCAGACCAGATCAATAGAGTATAAGGTGCGGTTGTCTAAAACAGGATGACGTTAGAAAAATAGCACTAATTTCTTTCACAGTCAGTTGACATGGAGCAAATATTTCTGAGCCCAGTCTGACTGTACAGAATCAGCGGAAAGTGAGAGATGAATTCTGACAGGCCGCGTTTGGGAATAGCATTTGCATTTTTACACTCCGTTCGAGGCATGCAGGCAAGGCTGGTTGCCACAGCAACCACGCAGGGATCCTGCCGCTACCATGGTGAGAGAATGGCTCCTCTAATTGGTTCCCGCGGCAGCTTGTCTTCTGCTTCCACATATGAGGGATATTTACATGTCTTCAGCTAGCAAAGATGTGCCTGCTAAAAATAGCCCGTGCAGCGGACAGACAGGGGTTAGATATCAGCTCGTGTGCTTCCGTTGTCTAATCAAATTGAAACAAGCTCAAAAAGGAAAATGTTTCAAACTTCTTCTGGTCAGTGTGATGACCTTTTGCATTGAGATTTCAAGTATAGGGAAAGTTCTGAACAACTTTGTGTCTTGTGATGGCTCGGTGAATATCCAGAAGAAATCTGGCGCTGGAGCTGTGACTACAAGAGTAATTAGATAAGATGAAGACCCGCTGGAGAGAAGGTATAGTTCTCTTTGGCTGCCTCCACGACATTGTCTTATTTCACTTGTTGCTTTCAAATATTAAAGTGAGCAATTTTTCTCCTCTTGATGGGGCCTTGGTGAAATGAATGATTCTGGATAATATGAGCCTCTCCCAAAATGAGAAACCCAAACTAATTAATCTGTTTTTAACACAGATGGCTAATTCTCTCACATAAGACAGTTACACTGCCTGGTAACTCGTGTTCTTTGTGTGTGTGTGTGTGTCTCTTTGATGTTGGAACAAACCTCACATTTTTGTATAATGCAAAATACATTATATTTCTCTTAAAAAAAAAAATAAAAAAAAAGGTAATATAGCATACTATACCTGATATAATACTACACCTATATATTTTATATGTAAAGGCCACAATATGAAACAAATAAAAAAAGTAACTAGGGGTGTAACGGTACAGAAAAGGTCACGGTTCGGGTCACAGTATAGTTCTGACACCACGGTTTGGTACGATTCCGATACAGCGAAGTTAAGAAAAAAAAATTCTAAAGCATAAGGCTTGGTTTGTTTTTGTTTACTTTAAATAAACAGCAGTGTATTAACCAGTAAACACACACTCTTGCTTATATTTGGATGACAAAAAACAACTGAAACATCTTGTGTAATTAATAGAAATTAGTCATTAATATTAGTCTTACCTAATAGAAAGTAAGTGAGATGGCTAAACATTTTAAAGGTCGCTGTTTAATGTTTCCATA
>JBBPCY010000018.1:4300910-4319901 GCA_037974405.1 Brachyalestes nurse
TGGTAAGATCTATTCTCAAACTCAAAATTGGTTTTTAATGTAACTTATGTCTGTGATTGTTCAGTGATATTACAGATCGAAGGAGAAGATTGAAGGAGGTTTTTGTATTGAAAATGTAAAAAAAAACCGAACGTGAACGAGTTCATTTTTGAGCTGTGAACTGCGTTCAAAATTTTTTTAAATGAACTATGAACGCGAAGTAGTTCATTTTTAATTGAATGAACTGTATTTTCAACTAGTTCTTTTTAAGCGTGAACTGGCACAACACTGGTTAGGGTATCAATACTGATGCTGTCAAGGTTCCCCCGAATCCTGGCAGCCGCAGACATGGAACAGACATCTTTTGTTTAATCTTTATTCAAAACAAAAAGGCACGAGGGCCAAAACACAAACTCAGGAGACAGGACAGGTGTAAACTGTAACAAAAGTCAGTGGACCGACACATGAGTCCAACACAGACCGAACTAAATACATGCAGACTTAACACAAGAACCAATAGAAACAGAACATCACTTTAACTTAAACACTGGCTGGCTGTGAACATTTACCCAACTGGTGTACACACAAAATTTCAAAATAAAAGTTCATACAGGAAAGGGTGGCCTCCAGCGACTGCTGACCAGAGATGTTTAACATGAAAAGATATTAAAACACTTTATTTTATTATTATGTTTTGGAGAAATAATAAGCTAAATAGTTTTTTGAGCTTCTTGCATAATTACTTATAATTACTTATTGCATAATTACTCCAAATGTTTGGTGGTGATTTGCAGAACATTAAACCTTCTTAAAAGCCTGGTGTATTCCATCATGATGTAAATTTTCCTCTTTGTCACATTTGTATACGGTGTGTAACCCATTTTCCAACCAGTCAAGTAAGCAGTGCCTAGGATACACCTCCTTGTATGCCTGATGTAAAATTAGAGTACAAATAAACACTAATAAACACGATAAACACGATTGCGGGTCCCCAGCTGTTGATGTTGAGCTGATTGGATTTTCTATCTACACTTAAAAGAGTGTAGTAAATGGACACAAATAAGATGTGGTGCCTCTTCTTTGAAAATACTATACTCACGATTTTGCAGTATACCATGTACTTCCCCAGAAAATGGCGGTCTATTGTCACCCAATTCAAAAATAAATTGTAGAGAACAGCTATGTTTGGATACTTAAACACATTACATTCATTTAAAAAATAAAGTATTCCAAACTCCTACAAATAACCCAGTAGGAAGGTATTTTGTGCAGAGGTTGCCTCTTTCTTTAATGTTATACTGTACAGTCAGACTACTAATCAGCTATTAGCCCAAAACAACCCACACACTTCTGTGCAAATGGTAAAAAGAAGGTAGCGGTTGTCGGTTACCAAAAACTGAAAAAAAAGAATGTGGTCAGTGTTAGATCACATTTGTATCAACACAACCATTTATGCGGTCCCAATAATTTGGGATAAACTGCACACAAAGATATTAACCCTTTCAGTCTAAAATGTCAGGCGCTTATAAAATGAATCTTGTTGGGGCCCATACGTTGGTGAACACCAGATTGGTTGAAATATGAATAGGCTCCAGAGTTTTTAACAGAAACAAGTATCAAAGGGTTGTGATAAACTGAGACGTATTATTAATTCACAAAGTAATTGACAATACTGTTAATATGAGATGAATAAACAACAAAAATAAGTAATTTAAGCGTCATACATGTGTCCTTAAATAATTAGCTATGGTAAAACCTAAGGTATTTGTACTAAGGTAAATGTACTTTAAATGAATAATCATGAATGTAAATGAATGTTAAAAACTGATTCTATATGGGTGGGATAGATTTGAAAAAGCAATTGGCCGTGTAAAAAACAAGGTCCATGCATGACGTATCCTTTGTGTCTCCTTCCAGCTTCGCTCAGATAAGGACAGAGGGGACGGGACAGCAAGATACGTCCTCTCCGGAGAAGGAGCAGGCACCATTTTTCGAATAGATGAAAAGTCCGGCGATCTTCATGCCACTCAAAGGCTGGACCGAGAAGAAAAAGCATCCTACACTCTGCAAGCTCAAGCCTTCAACAAAAACACGGGCCTCCCTCTGGAACCTGCCACAGAGTTCATCGTCAAGATCCATGACATCAATGACAACGAGCCCAAATTTACCAAGGACATCTACTCGGCCAGCGTACCTGAGATGTCTGACGTGGGTGAGGGAATTAATAATGCCTTTTCTGCTTTGTTTGTTTTTTTTTTTTTATTCCATGGCACATTTAATGTCACAACTGGAGATTACTCTTGGGTGCACTGGCTGCCGTTCTGTTATTACAGAGCTTTTAAGGTCAAGGATGGCTCAGCGCCTTTTGCTTTGAGACTTTTATTTTTTTGACAAGCTCATGAAGCATGAAGAATGTCAGCGAATGCAGCGTTGGGACTAAAGTGTGATTCTGGAGTTTCACAGCATTTTTTTCCCTGTCAAAGCAGCCTCATATCCACTGTGAGCATGAGGAGTCCATTTATTATATCTGCACCTGGCAGCATTACACCGCGGCTTCAACACGGAACTCGAGTTATGAGATCATAGAATAAAACTGTGTGGTCCTCGCAAAGTATATTTATGTAACAGCACAAAAGTGGCTTGTTCTCTTTATAGTCGCTCCTCAAAGTGGCATGTTTGGGACCAAACTAAAATATATGTCAACTACAATCTTCCCATGCTAGAAAAATATGCTCTCATTTAACCTAAAACTAGATAATTGGTCAGTGTTTCAAGGATTAAACCCTGGAATGTACATTTTCAATAGAAATTCTTCATTGAAAAGAAAGCACAATCCAGGTTAGGCCTAGTCCGTGTCTGGGAAACAGACCCTTAATGCAACAGGCCAATTTGAAATATTTAATTTAATATAAATAAAGATAACAATTTATTTTACATTTCATTAGGACCTAGTTATTTACTGGGAACAAATACCAAATTTAGCAAACTTTAGGTAGCGTGAGAAGTTCTAGGACACTTGGAAAAAGTTGTTAACAAAATCCAACTTCTTGTATTAAATAAATACAAAGACACACTGAAATCAAGACAAATATGATGCAATGCTCTGAAATTAAGCATGTAAATGGAATAACAAAACTGGATACATTTTTGGAGTAACAAGATGGTAACTACCAATAAGGGATGCATGGACTAATTCACCTGTTGACCAATACATTTACCAATCTGTGCTTTGGCCAGCATTTGGCTAGTCAAAGTAAATGTCTAAAATACAGCAGGAGAACGGCACGTCCTGAAAATTGTTTTTCATGCTAAATGCAAACAGCTACATTGATACGGAAGATTAAACCAGTTTCACTGCTGATTGTGCCTAATTACACTAAAAGTTCCAAAAAGTCCCAAAGGCTAGACTGCCTGCTTTTAAAGAAAAACACTAATTAACTAGTTTACCATTGTGTACCACATTCATCATGTTTGGATCTGCCTTATCCTTGGCAGGATAACCCTAGCTTGCCTTTGCTTTTCCTCTTCAGCTGTGGTCACTAGCCTCCCTAAGGCCTAGGTTGGTTTTACAACTAGCCATTAGCCTTATAAAATGCATGTAGGTTACATCAGTCTATGGAACTGAGTGTCTGAACCTAAAACCAACTGAAATAGATAAAAACTCATCAATTCATGCACGCCTCCAAACACAGAATCTCTTGAAAGAACCAATAGTCAAGGGCAAGACAGGGCAAGACAGCATGACGACTGTTATTTATTTATTTATTCATCTTTTTATTTAATAACAACCACGTGTAAACTACGTTTTCTAATGACTAGTCAATGAGTAAAAATGACTAGTCATGCACCTCTTATTTGCAGAAATAATTGTTCTTATTTTTCACTATACAGTATAGCCATGCATGTGAACAGTTCAGTCCTACAAATATTTGGACCGCTGTAAGCGTCATGGCCTTCTTTTCTGTACAGGTTTCCGTTTTGTTTAGACAGAGAGGTCCTACATAAGTCTACCTTCTTCTTAAACTGCTTCACTTCTGAATTTGGAGTCGTTCGCCAGTTTGCTTCCTTCTCAAAATTTGTTTCACTGCAGAGAAATTATTGTGAAGATTTTTGCATTTACTAAATCGTTCCAGCTAATAATTGTCCCATAATAGAATGTAAGAATCTTAACATGTATAACATTTCACTGTAACTGATGCACATAAAAAATGTACTGTATCCAGTATCATCAGATTAGCCAAAATAATGACCTAGCACTTTTAAGTTCCCTAGAACTCAAGAAGCAACAAAATCAACCTCTACCCATTTCTGCAGCTGGACAGTGTATGGATCAACATTAAGAATCCTCTAAACATTCTAAAAGTTCTTTGAGCTTAACAAGAACCCTCTTTTTTAAGGGTGTGGCTCAATAATTATGAGGGGATCATGCTATTCATCTTCATTTAGATATTTCCATGTCCCCTTAATATTCTATATAATGCGGTGCAAAGGTCTTAGGCATCCGAGAATATGTATACAATATATACATTATTCTGTATTTCTGTATCTGTAAAGAATTTGTAGCCCTGTTTCTGCAGTAACAGCCTCCACTTCTGTAGGAGGGCTTTGCACTAGATATCAGAATATTACTGTGAGGACTTAATTGCATTCGGCGGCAAGAGCATTAGTGAAGTGAAGTATGGATGTTGGATGTTCAGTTCTGGATCACAAACACCTCTCTATCTCATCCTAAGGGTATTGGGTGGAGCTCCATCACTCCAGGGAACTTAGTTCCACTGCTCCACAGCTCAGCGCTTTATACTCCTCTAGCCAGGACTTGGCACTGGGTTTGGTTCACAGTTCACAGGGTCTTAGGCTGATGTGCTGCTTCTACAGAGCATCCCATTCTACTGCCAATGCTTTTCTTAGGAGATGTGCATGTGTGCAACTGAAGGCCTTTGTAGTTTTAATTCACTTCAGTTCACTGTGGATATTTTTGGACAAACAGTGCATGTAATATTATTGATCTGGACAGGAGTCAAATTAATTGAACAAATCTTGCCGTTGGCTTGAGTGAACCATGAAGGAATCAAACAATCTGTTCATTTTTCTAACTGAGCAAAAATTCAAATGTGTCTTGAGGGCTTTGTAAGTAAGAGTTACCTTATTGATGGTTTTACTGCATTTATGTTTGTGACTTTGTCAATAATATATTGTGTTTTAATGGGCAAAAATACACTTATTGCTAAGATAAATTATTTTCTTAGCTGCCTTAGATTTTTGCACAGTATAGTTCACTGTTCAGTCGTGTTCTTCCATGTAATACATGTAAGTCAAACCTCAAAACACGGAACTTATGGCAGAATAGCCTCTAATCGATTTCTAATTAGAAATCGTGTTGCTGATCTAACACTATGTAAATGAGTGGTTATTGTTGTTTTAGCAAATGAGTCTTTTTTTGAGCCATTTCAGAGTGGCTTTAATGTATTGCCACCAAAATGGATGGACCATCGATGGGATTTGTGCTGTTATTTATACCACACTAAGGCGAAAATTGCTAGCGGTGATTCGCTAAGGGGGTCTTAGATAAGGGCAGTTTATTTTCATGGCTGTAATCTCAAGCCTATCTTGAAAACTGAGACCGAATCACATCCCTAGCTTGTGAAATTGCACTGGTCTTGAATGTAAGACTTACTGAAGCTGCTACAGAGAGATTCTCTGTATTTGAAACCAAAGGCCTCCAAGATGATTATGGAAATAACTTTTATGTAACGACTGCAATTGCTGTACTTTTGACTCCTTGAAAGACTGCAAAATAGCATAAGAAGCTCAAGACACTGTAAACAAAAGATATTTAACTGCCTGCTAGGTTGCTATGGACCACATTTATAATTCTGGACGTAAAGCTGTGGGTGTGTGTGATGATGACCAATATGCGGTGGTCCTGGTGTGTGGCATCATTAAAGTGAGTGGTAGGTGGCCATTGATGGCTCAGTTAAACTGAATCCTGGAGTTGGCAAGAAAAAGGAGTTGGAGTTAAAAAGTGAAATGTTTCACTGAAATTGAACTCCAGCACAAAGTGGACTATTGCAACATGTACAAAATAAAGCAAGCCATTAAAAACGCAAGCGCGGTATCAAAAGAAGTTCTTTATGTTCCACCGCCAGTGAATGTGATTCGTAAGATGCTTGTGAAGTTACTCTCCAAATTGGTCTGCATAATTTTATTTATGCATGCAAATGTATGTATGAATGAAACCCGATTTAGGTGCAGTGGCCTCGTTTGAGCTCAAGAGTGCTGTATTAAGACTAAGACAATCCTATTTGCTTGTGTTATCACATTTTCTACTTTACATCTCATTTTAATTCCCTTCTTATCACCCCAATGTCACCCAATCAGGCACAATGGCTCAGAGCTGAGGGACTGACATATGGCTTGATGGCTTTAAAATTGCTTCAGAAATAAAGCGGAGCGTGCGTGTTCAGGAGGCTCGCAGGCAGCTAAAATGTGAGGGTGGCCTCTGGGGCTCCCAGGCAAGCAGTGTTTGGTGTCTTTATCCCAGGATTAATCAGCTGACACTTTTCCCTAACACCAATCTCAGACCTCTTGCTCAGCGGGGAGACCCTTACCTAAAGAGGGCGACATTAACATGGAAAAACTTGTTAACATCTGGCCTGAGGTCCTCTCGTTAATTTCCCCTATCAATCTTTCATTAAATTAAAGAATGTAAGTGGTCCAATTATAAAAAATTAAACAAACCAGGGACCAGGGCTCTCAGTGAATTTTAACAGCTCCGTTTCAAATAACAAGGACAAAAATAAGAGCAGCAATGATACTACTACTACTACTACTACTACTAATAATAATAATAATAATATGCATTATTATTATTGTTGTTGTTGTTATTTGTTGTTGTTGTTGACACCTCCACCACTACTACTACTACTACCACTACTATGACTAATAATAATAATAATAATAATAATAATACTTTAATTGAATATTTTATACAGCACATTTCTCAAACCAACACAAAGATGCTTTACAATAGTATCAAAATTGTTTGTTTGTTTGTTGTTTTTGTGTTTGTGAGTTTTATTAATAAATATTCTTTAATAGTGATGATGATGATGATGATGATGATGATGATAATGATGGCCATGTAAATGAGGTAGTAATGCTTATTAAGTTGTTCATTATTTTTAAATGATGATGATAATGATGATGATGATGATGATGATGACGATGATGATAATAATTGTTATTATTATTATTATTATTATTATTATTATTATTATTATTTTATTTATCACTTTTTAAGTTCAAGGAATTTGGTATTTTCAAGATGATACACTTCATGTGCTTTTTCAACTTCATTCATGTCAAAAGCAGATGCTTTGCAAACTATGTCTGACTGACCTTCAACCTCAACGCTTAAGTGCCGTCTCCTTCTGTTCTAGGTACTTTTGTGATAGAAGTCAATGCCACGGATGCAGATGATGCATCGTATGGTAACAGTGCCAAGCTGGTTTACAGTATCCTGCAAGGTCAGCCATACTTTTCTGTGGAACCTGAGACAGGTGGGTCCCCTGAACATATGGCTGAAGCCTGACATGTCTTATAGAGCTTATGATACCTTTCTAGGACAGGTTCTTCAGCGAGCTCTACATAGGACTTGCTAGCATGGCTGTCACTTTGAAAGATCATAGCACACAGTGGAATCACAAGTATTCAATACCATCACATCAATAACGTCCCTGAAGCAATACACTACGTCTAAAAAGACTTAATGGATATAAATGTTAACAGAGATGTCTAAATATGTCATTTATAATTACACTGCTGCAAATTTCCAAATTCCCAAAGAGCTTTCCAACCAAAGGAATGTCCCTGTTGTGTCTTTTAAGAATCTATGAATTTGGCGACAAGGCAGTCCTCCCTTCTCTTCCTTACCTTCTTCATCACTTTAAAAATGACTAAAGAGTTCAAATAAAAAATAAGACTTCAAATAAAAACCAATGATGAAAAACCTTTAAGAAATAGCTCCCTGGGTAGCCTTGAGAAAGAAAAGCGTGTTCTCAATCACTGTTCACAGTGAAGTCCTTCACACTGCATTAAAATTTCTCACTTCTCTGGAAGTCCATATAATTATTATGCTACATATTAAATGCATTATATAATGTTATGTTTAATTCAGTGCTGGCCAGTGCAACATGCATAAATAAAACAATTGTTTGTAGCTCAGTAACAGGAATTGAACATACACTATATGGACAAAGGTATTGGGATGCCTGACACCAACAGGGACTTTGATGATATTGCATTCAAATTCATAGATTTTAATAAGGAGTTGGTCCTCCTTTGCAGCTATAACAGCTTCCACTCTTCTTAGAAGGCTTTCCACAGAAGTTTGGAGTTTCTGTGGGAATTTGTGCCCATTAATTCTGTAGAGCTTTTATGGGGTCAGACACTGATGTTGGATGAGAAGGCCTGGCTCACATTCTCCGTTCCAGTTCATCCCAAAGGTGTTGGATGGGGTTGAGGTCAGGGCTCTGTGTGGGCCAGTCAAGTTCTTCCACACTCAACTCCTCCAGCCATGTCTTTATGGAGCTTGCTTTGTGCAATGGAGCACAGTCATACTGGAATAGAAAAGGTTCTGCCCCAAACTGTGTCCACAAAGTTGGAAGCATGGTTGTTCACCAAAATGTCTTGGTATGCTGAAGTATTAAGATTGTTCTTCAAATGTGTGTCCCAGTACTTTTGTCCATATAGTGTAGGTGAGTTATGGTGCACTTCGGACCAGTCTCATTGCAGGAATGCAATATCCATAATCTTTGCTTTTTATTGAACAGGTATTGTGAGAATAGCACTGTCCAACATGGACCGCGAGGTGCGAAAAGACTACCAGGTGGTTATCCAGGCCAAGGACATGGCAGGACAGATGGGAGGTCTCTCTGGAACCACCATGGTCAATGTCACCCTCACGGATGTTAATGACAGCCCACCTCGCTTCGCTTACAGTAAGTCATGGACAAATCATATTGCAGGATCATTCAGAAGCAGCCAAGATAGGTTTGGCACTTGCTTCTACGGAGTAAAGGATGCTTATTGGCACTGATTAAATAAATGCATGTTTAAATCAACTTGTATTGGCCTCAAACTGTGAAGGTTTGTTAAATACACTTGGTTATGTGCTTTCTGACACTGTCATAAGCAAAAGTCATATGTAATCCCCGTTAAATTATATTTTCAATGAGTACACATCTTCTACAGGGAACATACCTTTTTTCCATGTGTAAAATGGCTATTTTTGTTACATGTGAACACACCAGAGCACAACACAGCACTCAGTATGAACAATGTGAACTTCTTTCTCTGCATTTAACTCATTCACCAAGTGAAGCAGCAGGAAACGAGCGACACAGCGCTCAGGGAGCAGTCTGTGGGGACGTTACCTTGATCAAGGGTACCTCAGTGGTGCCATTGGCAGACCTGGGATTTAAACCCATTACCCTCCAATCACAGGGGCATCTCCTTTTCCACTAGACCACCAGCTGTCCCAAAGTTAAATTCAGCAAATAAGTAGAAATTCTGCCTTAAATATTGATTTGTGCTTTGTGTAGTTGATATGTACTTATTTCCATACATATAAGGGGTGTACAGAAAGGTCACGGTTCATACTATAGTTCTGACGGTTCGGTACAGTGAAGTTAAGTAACAAAAAAAATCTAAAGCATGAGACTTGGTTTGTTTTCGTTTATTTTAAATAAACAGCTGTGTATTAACCAGTAAACACACACTCTTGCTTATATTTATTTATATTGAAACATCTTGTGTTATTAAAAGTTAATATTAAATTAATATTAGTCTTACATAATAGAAAGTAAGTGAGATGGCTAAACTTTTTAAAGGTAGCTGTTTAATGTTTCCACATGAAACAGTTACAGAATGAGCCTGTTGCTTTAAGGAACCATGCATGCTGGGATATGTAGTTTTTCAGGGGTGTGTAGTACCGTGGGACGTTTTTCTGAATTTCTTTTCATGGCCGCTCTGTTCGCGAGTGCTTTTCACCAATCGAATGCTCTTTTTGAAGAAAGAAAATAAATTCTCCCGTTCTGAGGGAGGAAAGCACAGACTCAGCTCCCCGTATCGTCTCATTTTTGGACCTGCCGAGTGAACGACGCATGGTTAGCAGCCGCTAACACCGAGGCGAGAAGGCAACAAAACTCACGCTTGTAAATTTCGTTAATCGCATTACTTTAATTGCGCGTTCTCCGTCGTACCGTGACAGTTCGGAACGAATACATGTACCGTAACAGGCCTACAAGTAACTGATCATGGATCTGGTTTGGACATGCATGCATACTGCTTTCTTATATGACAGAAGAAAGCATTATATTGCTAATATTTCCAAGCAGGCCACTGAAAATAGAACAGGGACAAGAGTTTGCTTGATGTAAATGTCACGCCAGCCTTTAATGTTTCCAGTTTTGTCAGTCAAAAATATTTTATCATTTAGGCAGCATGGGCCTATGCTCTTACAGTTTACTTTCAATTAATATTAATACCTATAGATGAATAACTGGCTAATATATCTGTAGCTGAAGGAGTAAAATGACATTTTATAGATAAAGGTAACTTAGATCACTGGATAGGAGTGACCCCAAAGGAAGAGTTTGTTGCCAGTAAGTGAGACAATAATTGGTTGTTTAATATGTTAGGACATTGCTTTGCCATCTCAGAGTTTCCATTGCGCCTGCCAACTATGTGTACACTGCTTTCAATTCAGTAACAGTGCTCAACAATGAAGTGCTGTGGGTTCCAACAAAGGGAACGTTTGCAGATGGTGCGGTAGAAATACGCTTTGTTTACAGATTGTCTTTCTTTTTTAAGATGTAGGTTTCGCGCACACACATGCACAAACACAAACACACACATACAACCCAAAGGCCAAAATCAGTGTCACTGTCCACTGATCTTGTAGAGCTTGTAGTACAGTAGTAATTAGCACAAGCTCTGCTAAACCTGAATATCTTTCTTTGGTCATAAGAGAGGTTGTTTACTTTGTGTGTGTGTGTGTGTGTGTGTGTGTGTGTGTGTGTGTGTGTGTGTGTGTGTGTGTACATGTGCAGGTATAATATGATTGAAACAGTTGACTTGTGGTGGTACTGGGACATACAGCATATAAGAGCCTGTAAACGCTCCCTGAAAAGGCTCTGTGGACTTGCTGAAAAGGTTCAAATCATTACTATTTTAACTATAAACTTCACAGACATTCCTCCACTTTCTCTACATTTGTATATTGTTCTACTTTGGTACACTGAAACATAGACTGCTGCCCTTTAAAGAACAATATAACAAATAGAAATGGCCCATGGAATTACATGGAAAACAATCTTGCTAATCTATACTAAAATGTATCTATAAATAACAACTAAATATCTACAAAGCTGTAAAAAGTTATTACAGTTTACACTTTTCATCTTTTAAGTATCACACACATCTACAAGTAAGTCATTTTTTGCAGGTTTCAGTTCTGGTCTTGTCTCTTGCATCCAATTTCTCAAGGAATTGGACTCTAAATCTTCAATGGGATTCATGACCACATCATGGCCACCACCTTCACCATTTGCTTTTTTAACCTGGAATTTTAGCTGTAAGTTTGGTGTTGTCAAAACACTGTTAAAACATTTATCCTTTCTCCATATTCAGCTTTTTGGCCGAGGAGACTGCATTCTGCTCAAGTATCTCCCATTATGACTCCATGATGTTGCCTTTAATGACATGTAATTCTCATGTATTCTCTGCAGAGAAGAGACCCCATATCAAGATGTTTCCATCTCTTTACTTCACTGCGGCTAAAATGTGATTGAGATTATACACACAACCATTCTTTCTCCAAAAACGACAAGCTGATTTATCAAGCTCTATTTTTTTTTTCATCTGACCAGAATACACTGTGCCAAAAGATAAGAGGATACAGGCACAGGAAGTATATTAAATAACAAAAAATCAAAAGTGTCAGAATGCTCGTTTCTTCTTTGAGGTGCATATTAAACTGTTTATTGGACTATTAATTGTTGTGCAATTCCACAAGTTTGGAACATTCTGTAAACGTAAACAGATTTTACTTAAAATCTGATTTTGTGCTTTATTAGTGGACCTCATATCTAATGGCAAATGTTATAGGTCCGTACACATAACAGAAAAAAAGCCAGTAATAAATCAAGTAATCCTTTTTTTGTTATATAATGGATTGAATGATCATAATTATAATTTTAGTCAACCTAGTCAACATTCAATCTGTGGGGAATGAATATAGCACATACATCAGTACAAGTGTTTAAGCGGGAGAGAGAGAGAGAGAGAGAGAGATCAAATGTGTCCTTGCATTTTGTGACTTTGCATGTGTGCATCGTGCATTGTTGTTTATGAGTGTGTGTGTGTGTGTGTGTGTGTGTGTGAGAGTGTGTGTGCTCGTGTGGAAGTGTGGAAGGAAAACTAAGGAAAATAAATGGGGGTAGGGGTGGGGGGGCTGCCCTGTGGCCACAATCATCACGGCCCCTGCGTTCAGAGCCAGGAGACCCCTAAGGAGTGTGAGTGAGCCGAGGCTGACAAGATTGGCCCTGACTGTGTATGTGTGCATATGTGTGTGTGTGTGTGTGTGTTTGTGCATGCAGTTGTAACCGGGAAAGGAGTCATGTGATGGCCCTAAGCCCAGCCCCAGTTCTCACTCACACACACACAACCACCCACCCACCCCCACGTGCGCATGCACACACACACACTTCAACGGCAAAGGGGTGTGTGTCATACCAGGAAACAGGAGTCTATGGGCATTTTTCCATAATCACCCATGGTATTGTTACATTGTGTGTGTGCACGTGTGTGTGTGTGTGTGTGTGTGTGTGTGTGTGTGTGTGTGTATATAAATATATACACAAATAAAGATTTTCAACCAAATCTCTCCCAACTGGGTTTGTGGCATTTAACTAATTACCACAGACAATCATTTCAACATGTTTTCCTTACTTAGAAAAAGATGCTGCAGCAGATGGCAGATTCCGAGTGGCTTCTATTATACGTGTTTCAAGTAAATGTGTTTTCTGACTTTTTACTAAGACACAAAACTATATTTGTGGTCCATGTTAACTAGTGCAAAAGTTTGAGCACCCCTGGTCCAGTTACATGTTGTTACATGTTGCATCTAAAGGGAACAAACCTAAATATGGTATTATTCTGCCAATTATACACTTATTCACTAACTTACTGAGGAAAACAACATATAAAACTTGCTATCACAGGCAACATTGTGTTTTTTTTCCAGTATGTTATATTTAGCGAGTAAACAGCAGTTATGCATCAAATGTGCAGAGGTGTGTTCTATTTAAAAGATTCACTAAGAAAGTCCCAAAAAACATATAATTTGACCAAATGTGCCAAATATTTTGCAAATAACTGTGTGCTACAGATGCAGTAGTCAAAAGATTAGATCGAGAAATGTGGAAGCAATCCTTTAAAAGACCTTCAAAGTACAGTTGACTCATTCTTTGAACGCTGCCTAAGCCATTTGCTATTTATTTGTTGAGTGGGCATATCAAGCTCCTGAGAATCGATTAATAGCGCTATTAGAGCCGATAACATATGTGCATAATATGTAAAAACAATGCACGCTTGCATTTGTCACTTCATGCTTGCATTTGTATGTAACTGCATGTGCAGGGGCTGCACTTGTCATTTTTAAAACACCACACCCTGTGCAGAAACTACGTTAGCAGCCCATGCTAGCTTTAGCTCCTGGTACACAGGAGAGCAAAGGAAGCTTGTGTGTGCAGGTGCTGCTCTGTAATTGTGGCCTGCGCATGTAAAGTGTGATGCTAAGCTAACATGACAGCGGCACATAAAGTCTGCTCCCGTTCCTCGCGCTCCCCTCTGGCACAGCAGGAACATTTAAAGTGGCAATGCTGACACAAGGCGGGACCAACCAGTAATGCTGCACTGGAAATAATGACAGTTTATGTATGTTGACTGAAAAACATCAGGACTAAAACCATCAGTGCAAGATTTATACTGTGAAAAAATATCAAGTAACATTAAATAGTTTTTATGACTCTGCTACTTGTGTTCGGTTTTTGTTTTTTTATTTGATCTGGAAACAAATAATTAAAATTCACACAAGTTATTTATTTAAGCAATTTTCTGCGATCAATAAAGTTTTATGATGCTGAGCATTCAGACCACTTTTGTGAGCATTTGCTGAACACGAAGAAACCCACACTTGCGAGATCTCACGACTGCATGTACATTTATAGCTAAAATCCATCTATACAGATGAAATGCTTGCTACCATAAATTGCGTGTATATGATTACTTAATCAAAATAGTTGCTAGATATATCTTGAATAAAGACTAATAAAAACTTAAAATATAAAAATGAGCCAACTTTAAGTGTAAAGTGTCCATTTGTCATGCGCGAACACACCACAGCACAGCACACAGTGTGAACGGCCCAAGATTCTTCCCTGCATTTAACCCATTCACCAAGTGAAGCAGTGGGCAGCCAGGAACACAGCACCCCGGGAGCATTGTGTGAGTACAGTTTCTTGCTCAAGGGTAACTCAGTGGTGCTACTAGTAGTCCTGGGATTTGAACACATTACTTTTTGACCACAGGGGCAACTCCATAACCACTAGGCAACCAACTGACCCTAAATAGTAATTGTGAATTAAACGTGTAGACATGTGAGCTCTGTAAAGGATGTCCACTTATTTTTACTTAGAAAATCAAATAACATGACATTTAAACAGAGGCAGCCCATTTTTCTGCATAGGACGTGCTGAATTTGTGTTATAGAGTCAATTATATGCAGCAGTGTGTCTCGTGTTCCTGGTTATGCATAAAATACTACCATCTATGGTATACACAACCCATTTTATGCTTCACATCTTATAGCATAATAAACTATAAATCACAGTCTGGCAGAGAGGCAGGACACTAACTATAACCGGTATGTAAAATGACATTTTAGAATGTTAAGTATAGTTTGAGTTCACAAACTGTCACTAAGGGAATACATGACTGTCAGCACTTTGATAGTGAATGAATGAATGAATGCTAGTTGGGGTAGCTTAGTGCTCCTATAACCTACCTCTAGCTTATGTTATAGGTTTTCTTTTCTTGCAAGTAGTCCTTTCATGACATCATTCATCATAACCTGGAAAGACCCTCAGTGGTGCGGCCCTGTCATGGCCTGTTCCTTCAAACGTTCACATTGCCTCTGTAATATTTAGCTTGTCCCTGCCGCTCTAGCCCTGCTTCCTTGAAAACTGTTGCTGTGGTAACACCATGCACCTTGGGGATACCTCTTTTGTTTTCACTTGATATGTTTTCTTCCTTCCTCTGTCATTCCTCTTGATTTACCACCGATCCATTATTCTCCTTAAAAAAGTATCTCTCAAGGTAAGAACTTCAAGGAAATGCTTATGGTTTCAGTCGACGTTTAGGATCATGACAAGATCTCCGAAAGAGATCTGAGACTGGCATTTGAGCAGAATTGCTGGCATTGGTCTAAACGTTTTGGAACCATCTTTATGCAAGTCTTTAATCAACCTGTTGTGAAAAATATTGAAAGCTTAATTGAAAGATCATTATTTCTGTGTTCTAATTGTCACATTTTATTTGCATAATATATAGCGTAAACAATTTAGGAAACATATTTTAATGTGGTTTTGTATGCTGTAGTTTCACAATGACTTTCAGTGAAGATTTGAACTTAAAGCCTGTCTCAGAATATTACAGATTGGCCTATTAGCTAATGTTATCTACTGATCAGGTCCATCCTGCTCTAATGTCATGGTTTGTTCATGTTTAGTTGTGGAACATAGCACATTCTATGTATTATATAGAACCAACAGTACATATCAGGATCTAAGCTCATAAATGCGACTGGTTTGCTAATTTAAGCCTCCCCCAACGTGCACTGTTACTATGGCAACCAATGTGTATACGCAAGCCAATGCAACACTCTGACCAAACAAACTGGATTTGGCCACTTTTAACTTTAAGTCACAAAATCAGACTTAAAGGACCCCCCCTTCCTATTTTTTTCTTGCATTATTTATTTATTTTAAACATTTGTGTGGTTTTATTTACCCAAAGCAGATTTAATTCTTTTGTACAAAAGCATTTTCCAGTCTCTCTATATCCTTTGGAATTCAACAAGCTGTTTTTGTTACTGTGACTTTAAGTCTGATGTGTGTAAATGAGCTCTGACTGGCTGCCCTTTACTTGGTCATATTCAAAAGGCCATCTAAATTACAACATGCTACACAACTTCAGTGTGAATGGGTGGGGCTAATTTCTGCAGGCTGAAAAGGCTGATTCGTGTAAATAAGTTGGGGTTTTTTTTGTTTTTGCAGCTTAGTTTTCATAAATGGTTTTTATGGACCAATATTCACAAACATCTCTCAGGTGTAAAAATGATATGGACAAAAAAATTTAATCTGATTTCCCCTCAGTATAAACAAAACTGTCCATCCAACATGTTTTTCCAAACAGTTTTCCAGATTACTTCCTGAATGTATTGTTTCAGGAAAAAAAGATGTGACTGCATCAGTGACCAACTAACTAAATAGTTCTCAAATCTTATGATTAATCCTCTCCACAGATTATTATGTAGTATTGTACAAGACTGCCAATCAGCCAAAGCCATTTCCTGCAGTGGTGACGTTCTGCAGTTCAGGCAGGTCGGGCTCAGCCTATATGTAGATATGAAGATATGTAAAGCCAGACATCAAAAGGAAAAAAAAACAAGTATGTTCAGACAGAAGTCTGAAAACATGTGCCATCTGACACCCGCATCTTGATACGTTTCTTCACAGCTGGCTGGAGCTAAAGATTCTTTCTTGAAAAGAATTTAGAACATGACAAATGTCATGAACACATTTTCTCCATGTAAAATCCAAGCAATTATTTTGTGTTAATAAACATTATATGGACAAAACTATTGGGACATGCCTGGTTTTTGCAGGTTAAGCTAGGCCCCTTATTTCCAAGAAGATCAATCTTAATGCTTCAGAATACCAAGACATTTTGGACAAAACCTTGCCACCCCAGTTTCATGTGTACTAACCTGTGAGTATGTTTTCAGCCAGGACATTGACCTGCACCTCCACAGAGTGTTTGGAAGTGTAGGTGATTTCAGCGCTCACATGGGCCACCTCGCCAATGAACATAGGGTGGAGGAAATCCGTGCGCTCCACTCGAGCCAGGGCAGTCACACAGCGATCCTACAGGGACAAACAAATCAAGAATCACTGGAGACTTTTTTCAGGTAACGTCCGTTTACATTAAGCTAGCTCCATGTAAAGAACTCATGAATGCTCTTTGTTTTCTAGTGTTAATGAATAAATAAATCAGCTTACAAAGTATCTGTTTCATCATGTATCTGTTATACTCAGATGCTAATTAACTGATTTGGTGATGTTTATTTTAAATCAGTATCGGATCCATGTGTGGCTCCTACAGCTGTTAGAAGCTGTTAGAAACTCTACAGTTGTATATAGTTAGAATTCCGCACTCATGTTTTGGTAATCAGGGAACTATAAACAACTGAACAAACAAACAAACAAACAAACAAACATGGGCTATAAGTACAATGAAAGAGCTGAAAGGGCAGGAACGTAGGCATTAATGTCCGGTGCTGTGCAATTTGTGACAGTGTGCTGTCCTCTAGTGGCCAGAGCTAGCACAACACTTTTTCAACAGACCATTGAGAAATTAAAAAGGAGTCTAGATGCTTCCAAGCAGGCGCACAGCATATTACAATAAAGAAGTTAACATCTTACTATGCTCTGTGGCACATATAAAAATGCTGAGGGGCCCAGCTGAATTACTTTTGGTTCTAGACCACATGAGACAAATATAAATGACTAAAATAGGGCTCATTACTGTGGCACGGTTGCCTCAGTCATAAAAGCTGCTCTACTGGTTAGTGCTACAGGAACACAGTGACAAAGTGGTATCTGCATTTAGATCTAGTAGAAACCTCAGTAAGCAGGGTTATAAATGATGGTTAAAAGCATACTTTCAATGTTCAGGTCTTCAGGTGACTGAGAACATCAATGCAATATGTGATTGGTAATAGTCCACTACAACTACATAGTAGGGCTGCACGATATATCATCTTTTAATCTCCGGTCTATACGAGTTTTGTTGCTTAACCAAGTTGTAGGAACAACAAATAATAACTTGACTTGGAGTTAATCGGTTGGAATCAGAAATGGCTTATAAGAAAGGCAAAGCCCTCTAGATTATACTTATTATACCTCAATAAAGTTTTGCATCATTCATTGAGTTGTGTCATTTAATTAGGACAGAAAGGTCCAATTTTGGCTGGACAAAAGTCTTGTCGTATACAAAAATGATGTAGAAATTATACATATTTTATGTATACGTTTATTGCAAATATACATTTAAAATAATATTTAGATATTTCAGCCCTTTTAATTACAGAAAAAGTCACAGTAAGGATCTTTAATATATGGAAAGGTTTTCCAATCGCAATATTAATGCTTTGCCCATATCGTGCAGCCCCACTACACAGAGAGACTATTATAGTATCGCTTTAGTGTTTACATACCTCATTACAAAGACAGATGCACATTTGAGAGTTGGTGTAAAAACTACAGACATTGGTCTGTAAACATGAAAAAAGTGAGATGGTCAGACAAGTCATCCTTCACTATGTTCTTCACAAGTGGGCGAGTGCATGTGTAGTACACACCAAGAGAACTGTGCAGGCCTAAATGCTAGACCCTTACAAGGGCATCTGGTGGCTCTGTTGTACTGTATTGGGCACATTGCTGACATGATTGTTTACACTGGTCCCCTTAGAGGGATCACTACGAATCAATTAGAGATGCGCCGATCCGATATTCTGGATCGGTATCGGGCCGATCCTGACCTAAATTACTGGATCGGAAATCGGGAAGGACTAAAAGACGTAATCCGATCCGATAAAAAATGTGGCATA
>JBBPCY010000018.1:4320001-4331630 GCA_037974405.1 Brachyalestes nurse
TCTGCGAGCACATAGTTCCAAGCAGCACGTCTTGTGTTATTTTTCTGTGGTCCTGAGAGCTAGGAGCTCATTGGTTCGCCCCCACAAGCCCCGCCCCCGCCACAGCCGATTCGTTGGGCCCCGTCCCCAAGTCCCGCCTCAAGCTTCGCCCCCAAGCCACGCCCCCTGCCACCGCCGATTTGTCCCCCCCGCTTTAAAAATGCTATCTGCGCCCCTGGTAAAAAGCCTTTCAGAATGGATGAAAACCTTTCCGAATGAATCATATTACACCATACTTATACTATTGGACAGGAGACAGTTGAATAGAACCACAATGAATAAGTGTAAATTATGGCTTATCAAGTCAAGTGACAGGACATAAGTGTGTCTGTAGTGGCAGTAATGTAAAGGTGCTGCTGAAAATTTAGAGTATAATATGAGAAGTATATAAAATATAGAGTGAGATACTTCACACTGAATGACACTTGGTGAAGCAGGGACTAAACAATTATCTGATGGCCTGCGGTATGAAACTGTTGCACAGTTTAGCAGAACCATTGTGCAAGCTTCAATTTTTGTTTGATGGCAGAAGAGAGTCTATATAGCGTGTGGGAACAATCCTTAACAATGTTACTGAATCTGAAGCAGATATCTATGAGTAGAGCCTTGCAAGATCACTAAGAGCAGTTTTAAAAGATTTTAACTCAATTTAATCTAATTTGAACTAATTGAACTAATTTGAGCTAACCTGAGAATCAAAAGGAAGAGACCAATATCAAGGTAATTATAACTGGAAAAACATTTTGATGCATAGGATCTGTGGAGACAGTTTTACTGATGACTCATTTTGAGTCAGCTCTCTTCATAAGTGTCAAGCTTGAGACAGTTACATCTTCATCATAATCTTAAAAGTACATATTTAGAGAGTGGTACTGGTGGACAAATAAATATTGGAGTAAATATTTTACATTGTAATATCAAAGGTCTGGAATTACTTTATTTAGAGAAGTATAAAGCCTTGTTTTACCCAGTCTAGTTTCACACTGTTTATTTATTTTATGTCTACTGTCCGATGGATTTATTTTATTTCATATACTCGTCTCACACCTTTGTGTGTCTCCACTTCATGAAGTACTGTGTAGTGTGCTTCTGTTGTGTGATTCACCATGAAACCGGACATTATTTCATTTCAGTCATACTTGACTGAAATCATACTTGACAATTCAGTCATACTTGACAATACAGAATACTTGACTTGATCTTGACTTTCAACATTGTGAATCTTGCTGGTGCAGCCTCATGCTGAGACTTTTTTTTCCTGAGCCAAACTTTAGTGGTGGCTTTTTAATTCTATGGAGAGTGCCATGGATATACATTGTTTGTCTAATGCTTCATCCATGTTTTAATTCAGTTTGAGTTAGAGGTGGGTTAAGTTTGTACTAAATTACATCGGAGTATCATCAGAATAACACTGAAGGTTAGGTAATTTGATATGACATAGAGGTAGAATATAAATCATACAGAGCATTTGGCCTATCATCAGTGTTCGATTCGCCATCAGGCATTTGCCCGTTGGGCTGATGGTAATTTTGGGCCAGGGTGGAATCCTGTCAGCACCCCAAAACACCCCCAAAACGCCCGCGAGAGGGGCCCCGGCGCGGAATCCCATCAGCAGCACCAACCCAAAAGGTTCCTCAAGCAGTGCCAAAGATGAGACATTTTAGTTCCCTGAAAATACTCTTTAAGTGAGATGTGAAGAACCTTTTAAAGGTATATATATATATATATATATATAACTTCACATAATATCAAGCTTTACCAGTTTGTGGAACTTTTACATTACATGGGGGGCCTTTAAACTTTAAAATATGCTCCCACATTTTTTTTGACAATGATAATTATTTTAAGGACCATGTATCAAAAGGTTCTTCAGAGAACCAATATTTGTTCACTGTTCTGCAGGGTCAAGCAAAGAGCCTTTTTTGGAAACTTTATTTTTTCAGCTTTTAGGGGAGACAAGATGAATCACAACAACCCATGCCAGACCTAATTTCCTGTTATATTATTTCATGTTTGGCTGAAAGTTCCGTAATGAATGAACCAACACATGGGGCCCAAAATGATTTATAACTGAATGTTTTGTATTAACTTACATTACAAGTAAAGAACAGTTTTGTATTCTCATGTAAAGTTAACATTTTAAAGTTGCTTTTGGGAGGTGTTTAAGTAAGTTGAAATATAGTCACTTGTATTTTAACAAAATTAGTAGACATTTGAATTTTTTGCCGTTTTCTTTTTGCAACAGGCTTTTAATGTGCTTATTTTGGCATAGTTTGATCATAATTTGATTTGCATAAATATGGACACATGAATGCAGTATTGGCATCTCATATATTTTACATCAGTACAGCAGTATCATAGGTACAAACAGTAAATCAGTGGTTATCGATGTAGTGTGAAGGTTCTTTGTTGTGGTATCAGAAAATAGAAAAGCCTTGACTGGGATTACCAGTTGCTAACCCCAGCCCCTCCTTAAAGCAGGGGGTTGCCAGACGCTTGGTGTTGACTAGGAGATGAGCTTGGGTAGGGTATAAGTTTAATTAATACACGAATGCGGAAGGAATGGAAGAAGTGAGTGACTGTCAATTAGGTATTTGTATACTCACTTGTATTTGTGAGATATAACTGAGAACCTGAAGATGTTTGGATTCGTTTAGATCTGTGAATTGACTGAATGCTTTTGAATGCTAATCTCAGTACCATATAATTTGCTGCTATTTTACTTTATTTTTTGATACTCACATTCGGATTGGATAATACTTTTATTGAATACTACTTCGTTGAATACTACTTTTATTTAATCTTATTCTGTTGGTATACACATTCATGCTAGCTGCTTACTTATATTACACCAAGTAACTTTCACGAGCCATTTTGCACTACTTATCTGCTGTTACATAACTCTTAATCTCTACACACAGCAACGTCAGTGTCACACATTGTTACACTAATCTTCTTGTTTGTATAATTCTAAACAAAATACTTTACAAACTCTGCTTTGTCACTTCATCAGAAAGGAGCAAAATTTCAAGAAAATGCAACTGATGAAAATTATAGCAAAACAAGCAAGCAATACACACATTAGTCAAGCTAACCACAAATACCCTCTCTGAAAACAGCTTTATTTTCATTTCAGTGAGAAATGAAACACAATCATCAGCCCTAATGATTGTGAAGTTTATGCTGTTGGATATTCTCAAGACCTGTAGGGGCTGAAGCAAATTATATTTGCATTTCTCCAAATGTACACCAAAATGCTCTAGAAACAAGCCTCACTGAAATTAATGGGGGCCGAAGGCATCTTAAAATGTATTCAGGAATTTTCTCTCTAGTTATGCGCCTGCTCTTTGAAATGAATGGGAGGCTTCAGTATAATTCTTAACCTCTGAACAGGTTCTTTATTTATTATTTTTCCGTCGCACTTATGCGGCTCCAACCATAGCGTGCACCCAGGTATCAAAACATTCCTCTCGGCAGCGCGAGGTGTGGTAATACTTTTACTGCCGTTTTGAGTTACCGCGGTGATGCTATTTACCAACAAAAATGGCAAAAATGCCATGAAGAATGAATGGGTCTCATCTTTCAGATCACCCTGCTCGGACACCCTCCAAATTCATGTGATACCTCAGGCCAAGTTCCCCGACACATAAACGCGGTCGGTTGTGACTAGCACTCTTTTCCTCGCTTATCGTTCGTTTCGTTTTCCCCCATTCACTTCTATACATTTTTGACCCAATTCAGATGAATGTAGTTTCAGAAGGCAAAACGTTCAGTCTCCATACAGTGACAAAACGTAGTGAAACTTCATGTGAAACCTGAGGTCACACCCCCCACATATTCATCCCCTCGTCCAAGCTCTGTACTTTTTTCTTTTGTTTTCATGGATCAATTTTTGCTCAGTACACTTCCATTTTACATCTTGTTCTTAACTTTCTGTGAATTCACCTTAATTTTGTTCTCCAAAAGCCTTTCCCATTAAAACCTTTGAGTCATATACTTTACCATAACCAGATCTATCAATACGCTACAATACCCAGCATTCACGTTTTGTTTTTGTTTATTACAATAGATCACGATAAAGATGAAGAACACATCAGCAGACCTTGTTCCAGTCTTTGTCATTCGCTCTTTATACTGTTGTATGAAAAAACAAGGCGCAAGCATGTCTTTTTAACGTCCATTTCTTTTTATTGTTCTTTTAGCATTCACAATAACGTACACCTTTCTTTTAGCATTCGCAATAACATACACCTTAAATAAGGGCCGTCAATGAGAACCAGTTCACTTCATAATGAAACTTTAACACACAGTGTTTACCACTTCTTTGCACAGACCAAATATACAAAAAAGTCAATAGTGCAAACCTCACACAATACATTCTAACCCTTGGGGTTTACAATTGTTGTTGTTTACAACCCGTTTTCCTTGAAACCCCGGAGAGGCTTGCATGTCTATATACCCATAATCTGTGCTAACCAGCTTGTTTAATTATTTCTTAAGCCAAGTTATTATCAAGATATGGTTCAGAATAATCTCTCTGACGGGCTTCCCGTACTTGCGTTGTAGTTTATACACAGTTAAATGATGAATTGGCTACAGTCATTAATGATTTAAGTCTTTCTCAGGGCTCAGCCCGTCTACCACGGTCTCCACATATTGTCAGTATGGGCTTGTTGTCCGGGCTGTGGACGGCTGGGCGCGGGGGCTGCGCTGCTGCTGGTGGTCTGGGCGCGGGGTGCGTTAGGATGGAGCCTGCGGAGCTGATGGGTTTGCGGTGCCGTGGGAGTGGCGCTGTGGGGGCAGCAGCGCTCGCACGCCGGGCTGGAGGAGAGCATCGCCCGCTGCATGAACTCACTCAACCGCAGCCCGGCCTCTTGGTCCAGACCGGGGAGCGGCAGGAGCGCAGAGACCCGCTGCAGACACGCTCTGTAGCCCTCTCTGTAACTGTCTGCTTGGTCTGTGGAGAAAAGGAGAGTCTTTAGACACTTTTGCAGATGCTTAGACCTTTCATTATGCTGTTTTTGTTCAAGAAATACTGACTTATTTAATAGTACAAGCAAACAAAACGTACCTTTTGCTGGAGCGGATGGAAGTTCTCGGAGAAATCTAACGGTCATTTCAAGAACATCTGCTTTCTCCAACTTAGAGTAGCGTGAGGTCTGCAAATAGAAAAATAATTCCAACGTTAGATTGAACATTAATAATAATAATAATAATAATAATAATAATAATAATAATAATAATAATAATAATAACAATATATTGTGGCTTATTCCCCATTCCAGACAAGGTATACTTACATCTTTGCCGACCAGAGGGACGATAAGAGCCTTTAGCTTGTTGAGGCTGTCGTTGATCCGAGCGCGCCTTCTTTTCTCCATCAGTGGTTTGAGAGTCTGTGAAAAAAAATAGTAACGATTGGAATCCACGTGGAATCAAATCTGGGAATTCATATCTGCTTCTGCAAAAAAGCATCAGAAATGCTCCTCACCTTTCTCAGCTCGTTTGCCTCCTTTCTCTGAGCCACCGTCATGGGGGAGCTGTAGGAGGTGCTGAGGATGTTAGGAGTCATGATTGGACTTGAGCTCGTGTGAAATGCAGAGCTGGTTTGAGGCTGGAGAGTTCAGCCTGTGGCTTTTATAGGGTTATCTAGCGTTGCTTTGCTTCTCCCCACCCGCTCTCAGGACAGCCCCACGCGCCGTGATTGGCTAGGCCGCGCCCACCGACCCCCAGCCCGCGGAGTGGATTACACTCATAGACAGTGAGCGCGCGGGATCGCCGGAACACGAGTGGGTTTAAAAAACACTGGGTATTCCCACAGCAGCAAGAGACCATCTGTTGACTGATATGTGGGAGGACTGCTGGCACGCGTCGTGTCTGCTTTTTGCATTGTAGACGTTTTAAGACCCTCATTTGCACTTTTAGAGCGCCAAATGACAAAAACCCAAATCATTGTTTAAAATTGAACATTTATTTCTATTATTTGTCAAGGTATTTAATGTAATTGTTCACAAATGCACATGTTTAGTATAAACCCGTTATTTGTTCTTAGAAACAGTCTACTTAAAGTTAAAATTAACGTGGTACGGTTGCAAATAAAACCGTGCATTTAATCATGTTTGCATGGTTCCGTTTTTATGATTATGTTTATAATGAAGAAACTAGTGTATGGTTCTTTAGTTCTTTAATATAGATCCAAAAAGAGTTCCATTGTCGACAGACAAAGAACTCTTTCATGTTCAGAGTGCAGAACACTTCTCTGAAGCTAATATTATAATCTTATTCTAATTAATGGCGTTGCTTTGGTTTGTTTTTTCTTGCTTTGAATTGTGACGATTACAAACTAAACTGTGGTATTGGCCATGTTGGTCCGAATTTTAAAATTATTTATTGACAGTCTAAACAGATATTACACAACAAATGTAATTTTTAGTTTCAAAATGATTATGTGATTATACCAGTTTATATGACCTATTATCCGCAATATTAAACAATAGCTGAAAAGCTGAATTTTCCAGCCGTGGGTGGTGTCATGTGTCTTGATTAAAAGATGGAGCTACCCAAGCCACGCTATAATGTTCAGCACACGCTTAAACTTTTCATTGACAAACAGCGATTGGGGAGGCTGTTTAATGACGTTCGACTTCTTGTGAGTGTTGGGGGGCTTCACTAGGGTGGGGGATGGGGTCTGTAACCCATTTTTGTTCTGATCTGAAGTGCACAGAAACAGATGAGGTGATGCATTGATGGGCATGTATGAAGCAATTCATTAGCTTTCCTCATATTGATGTGGGTCTCACACGCTCGGCACGAGCCACGACTGCCCAACAGACGGACATCTGTGACCCCGACCAAAGCGCGCCACCGTTACCACCACCCCCCAGACAAAATTTGGAAAATGAACACCAGGATTTTTAGCGTGTTGTTTTTTTAAAAGCTGTTACAGCGTCCAAGCCGCATTAACCACTACTGGGGAGGGGACCTTGACGCACGAGGCTTTGGCTTGTCTACGTGGCTTTTTTTTCCATAACCACCTTTCAAAGCTATTTTTTAAATCAGTCACGTGGCTACGTCACTCTTTGTTTGCCCACCAAAGAGTCTCATACACGTTGCATCTTCTCCTTGGCCGCATTGGTGATAATGCATTTATATTCTGTGATGTTGCTGCCCATGGATGACTAATAGTAACAATAAAGTGCTTTTTAGACATATTTCGAGTTTAAAATGGGTGATATTGATGGTTCGCGCATTGCATGCGCCATGTCTGCAACCAGGGGAGTCATTAAACTGCAGATTCTCCCTGTTCTTCCCCTGAGGGGGAAAAATACTGGACAATTTCGGTTGGGACCATCTTTGTGCATATTTATGGCGTGGGTGTCCCATCTGTGCAAGCTTAAACAAGGCTGCCTTGTTTTCTTAGAGGACGGAACCTGAATCGAACCTACCACCAGTCTGGAGCAGGTTACATTACAGCAGCTCCACTCGATGGCACCTAACGGTGAAACTGAGTAATCCTGCCGTTTAACCACTTCTTAGGGCAGATAAATGGGCAATACGTTGGAAAGGTAACCTGAACGTCCTTTAAAAAGCTTGATCTTGCTTTACTTTTAAGTTATATATTCTGCTGACTCACACTTCAAACCATTCAAGCAATGATGGCACGTTTGGGTATATAACAAAGCATGTCTGGCCAAATCAGAATGTTGATATTTAGTATACCTTAATGGACACTAAAATTATGTTTCTATATAGAAAAGTTTACATGTTTCTATATACACAAAAATTTACACTATTTCTTAGCATTGGAACAGTGAGGCTAATGTTGCTAACAAACTTAGTAGTCACCTAGATAAAATTGTTTCTGGAAAGATATGTTACCAAAACCTTTCAACCTTCTTAAAGGTTCAGTGCTACAGGCATCTGTCCCAGATAACAACTGGTCTAATTTATGATAATTTAGAGTCCCAAATCATGTGTACAGTTATGTGCAGCTTTTATGAAGATCTAGGTTTGATTTGAGAAGGCTGAAAAAAGTTTTAGTATTTGCTAGCATGGATTTGATCAAATCTGGACATTTTGTCTTTCTATGCAGCAAATATAATGTACACATGCTCAAAAAAATTAAAGGAACACTTTGAAAACACATTAGACCTCATTGATGTAATGTATTTTCAACAATCATTATCTATAGTAGGTATCTATACTGATATCTATACTGACTAGGTAATGTGTTAGGAACAAAAGGATACCCACATTGTTTGATGGAAATGGGGCTGAATTCAAAGACACCCCAAAAGTAATGCTGCATGTTGGTCCATTTTGCCAATTTCATTGCAACCTCTCAAAATAGTACTCAGTTTTATGGCCCCCATGTGTTTGTATGCATTATGCAAACACAATGTCTCAGAGGTGTTATACTGGATTTGGAGGCCAGACAAGCATGGGGCCAGTCAATGGTATTAGTTCTTTCATCTTCCAGGAACTGCCTGCATACTTTTGCCATATGAGGCCAAGCATTTTCGTGCACCAGGAGGAACCCAGAACGCACTGCACGTTTACAGCATTTGGCAGACACCGACATTAAGAGCGACTTACAATTAGACACAGGGACAGGCCCCCTTGAGCAACTGAGGGTTAAGTGTCTTGCTCAAGGACACAGTGGTAGAATATGGGGTTTGAACCTGCTAGTTTTTATGGTCATCGGGTTCACAGGCAACTGTTTTACACACTAGGCTACAACCAGCCCTATGCACCAGCGCATGGTCTGACAATGGGTTCATCCCGATATCTAGGGTTCATCAGGGTGCTGTTGTCTAGCCTGTAGAGGTCTGTGAATCCTTCCATGGCTATGCTTCCCCAGTCCATCACAGACCCACCACCAAAGTTTTTATGTTGAAAGATGTTACAGGCAGCATAACACTCTCCATGGCTTCTCCAGACCCTTTCATATCTGTCACATATGCTCAGGGTGAACCTGCTCTCATCGATGACAAGCACAGGATACCAGTGGCAGACCTGCCAATTGTGGTGTTTGGCAACTGAGCCAGTGAAGCTTCCACTAGAAGATGTTGGGCCACCCTCATGAAGTCTGTTTCTGTCAGAGACATTTACACCAGTGGCCTGCTGGATGTCATAGGCTCTGGAAGCGCTCACCTTCTTCCTCCTTGCACAAAGGAGCAGATACCAGTCCTGCTCGTGGGTTGAGGGTCTTCTGTGGCCCTGCCCAGCTCACCTGGAATTACTGTCTTTCTCCTGGATTCTCCTCTATGCTCTTGAGACTGTCCTGGGTGGCAAACTTTCTGGCAATGGCACATATTAATGCGCCATCTTGGAGGAGTTGGACTACCTGTGCAACCTCTGCAGTGTCCAGGTTTTGCCTCATGCTACCAGTAGGGACACTGACCCTATCCAACTGCAAAACTAGTGAAAAAACAGTCTGAAAAGAGGAGGAGGGAAAAAATGTCAGTGGCTTCCACCTGTAAAATGATTCCTGTTTTGGGGCTTGTCTCATTGTTGCCCATCTAGTTTCATTAACACCAAAGCAGTTGAAAGTGGTTAACAACCCTCTCTGCTACTTCACTGACCAGAATGTCCCAGTAGTTTAACTGACATAGTAGTTTAATTAAAAAGTGTGCCTATAAATTTTTTGAGCAGTGTATTTTAATTTTGCATGGGCAGCGCAGTTGTCATGGGGTTAGCGATTATCTGCATAGCTATTCCCACAAAATATGTGTTAATATTTCACACATTTGTGATGATGGAAATAAACCTGCTGCTCTGCTGTTGACCTCAGTCATTTTATTCATTATGAGACTTGGTCACATACCTTACTAACTGCTATGTAAGGTTTTCCTGCAGAAGCTCATCAAAACTTGAAAAGATGACAACAAGCAGCTGGACCAGACAATTAGAAAATAGATTTTTGTTCTTTTAACAAGCTTTTAACATTTATTGTTGCTCTTCCATTCTTCTGTTTTACTTCTAGTGACTTAACTTTCCACAAAAAGTTTAATGAAAGGATCTACATTAGAGTACATCCTTAGAAATAAAACTTTACACGGTCGATGCTGATGTGTGCATTTATTTCTATTACGGTGTGTGATCACAATTTTGTAGAAAGTGTTTTTGGGCTGTAATAGATGCTGTAAAAGTCTGTGGCTTTATTCTGACCTCACATACTGGCCACACAGCATTAGTCTCCATTTTGGTCCAGACTGGGCTTAATATGTTGAATTTGTGTCACAGATGTTAAATATAAAATATCGCATTATTTGAAACAAATCGCTTCATTTGGAAAGGAGGTGTGCAAACAAGCACTGGCTTGGGAAGCTACGTCTAATGTCCAATAAGGGAGCTCTCAAAATTTACTCGAGAGCTTCCCAAGCCTTAACTAACGCTGTTTGCAGCATCTGGTACACTGTAAAGACGGGATGGGGTAGTAGAAAACTATGGCATTTGGGTGTGGAGTACTTTTCGTTCTGTCCAAGCCTGTGTGTGCGTTGGGGTTGGGGGGAGGGTTACAAACAAGCAATTTAATAAACACGCAAAACTACTCTTTTACAATGTTATACATTACCACATATATATACTGTCCCTATACCCAATAAATGCAAATGCAATTTACGAAGTGTTTGTTTGAAGCAATTTTTAAAATATTTTACTGTATCTGTCCCTCAAACCAAACGAAGCCCGAGAGCGGATCAAGCGTTCAGTCGCGTCCTGCAGCCCAGCCTTTGTCTGCAGGGTTTGAATAGTGTACGCTTTCCTGTGTGGCATCAAAACACGCGGTGTGAACGAAATTTGGCTTTAATTACGACGAAAAAGCCCACGCCAAACATTAAGCTAAATAAAGTGAACATCTGGCACCTAAACTTCATGAGCAAACATTTGGTACTGCGCTCTGTGACGTGGAGCGGTGCTGGAACCTTCTCCACCAATAAGTGCTCTTCAGCACCAGGGGGACATTTCATTCAGTCACTGTGCTCAGCAGCAGCCTGTAGATGGGACCTCAGTCTGTTTAAATGCCGTATTTCCATTCGCTCAGTTTCGTTACCTTTTTTTTACTTTTATTATTAGTCGTCATCCTGAATTTGTTATTTTGGTTGCTCATGTTATTTTGGTTGCTCGTGAACATTTGCTCGTGTGCTGCTGCAGTCTTGTATGCAGTCTCCGGTGCGCGTGCTTGAACAACCACAAAAGGCGCGAGTTTTGAAACTCGCCAGAGGGGCCCCGAGGGTCCTTCGGGTCGCTCGCGCTGATATTGAGAGCACGAGAACGGCACGAGCCAAGCAGACAATAGAGCAGATGGTTTCTCAATTAGAATGAATTATAGAGACTAGAGGACAGCAAACTCGTGCTCGTCTTTGTGCCTGAAGAGGATGAAGAGGATAAAGGAAGAGAGTGAGAATGAGGCTGAAAGGGTGTAAAAATGTAGGTTAAGAAAATGTAGGAATAGTTTACATATTACTGGTCTGTAAAAATATTATTATAGCATTATATATATAGAGGAGAGAGAGAGAGAGAGCGAGAGACAGATGCTATAATGCTAACAGTATCTGTAAAAATATTGTTTTAGCATTATAGCATCTCT
>JBBPCY010000018.1:4336770-4356869 GCA_037974405.1 Brachyalestes nurse
AGAGAGATACGCTATAATGCTATAACAATATTTTTACAGACCAGTAATATGTAAACTATTCCTACATTTTCTTCAATGTTCCACATTTTTACACCTTATATATTTACCATATTTGCTGGCATAACCATTGAGTATGTGTGTGATATTCATGCTGTCCAGTTGTTTTCATTTGATCGGCTGCATTTGTCCACACACACCCTCAGGGTTTGATGGAGCAGGTTGTAGGAAGGGTGGGGATGTTCCCCGCCCACCAAGCGCGTGCCCTTTGCTCATTCGCGCTAGAGCAAAAAGGGCGCTTAGTACAAGCGCACGCGCCTGCCGTGCGCGCGACGCGGACCCCAGGCTGAGGCAGGAGAACTGCAGGAGGAGATGGAGGACAGGAGGGCCGGCTCGGTGAGTCCCGTGTTTTCAGGACGAGTTCATTCATCGTTTGTATTTCATTGCAAAATGGCATTAGGTTTTCTTCGCTGGCACGAGCTTTACTGAGACTTTCAGCATCAGTGCTGACTTTTTCATTAAGATACATTTCTACTGTCAGTGGGGCTTGAATTCACTGGTGCTATTTATATAGCATGATCACGTGCATTGGTGTTATCCTTAACTAGTGTTTGAAAACGAAAGAAATGTTGAAAATTTCAATTCAGCAACAAATCATTTTATAGCAGCTTCTATTCTGGGGTTAGCCTAAATCGTCTTCAACAGATGTGATTACATGTTATTATACAGCTAGAACAGCTAGTTAGATGTTTTGTGAAAACACTTCTGTACATCTTAATGAACTAATTATATTAAAAGACACAAATACACTAATTACTGTTCACTTACAGAATGTAACATGGTCTGTGCGCACTTTATATTTCATGTTTTGTTTTTTATCTAAAGCACTCAACTCAGTAAATAAGCAGAAATGTGAAGAAATGTGAAGAACTTTTGTATACAACTGTATTTTACCATGTAATGTAATGATGATGACTAGAGTCTTAACATCATGCTCATTATTGTTATGCAATGTTTCATAATTAACTGTTGATGAATAATGTATTCAGTTGTTCTGCAAGGAAATTCATTGTCTTAACATACCAGCCATCAGCGTGAGAAACTTCGACCACAAGGGTTCTCACCCAGACAGCCCAGCCCAGCTCAGTCTAGTCCACAACTGCCCAGCACTGCTATTGTGCTTAAATACCTACAGTCAACTCATGCAACTCACAAATGAAGAATGTTTATATGTGTACAGAACTAAGGCAATCAATTAAGTGTATAGCATTTAACATTTTAATGTCTCAGTTTATTATTATTCATCTATGCTCGAACATATTTTTATATTTTATATCTTATGTTTTTATATGTTTTAACAGGTTTTGTGTTTAAAAATAATGCTGGACTCACACATGTATTAACACAAGCTGTGTTTAAAGAAACAACAAGAAAAGTGTCAAGTACTGTAGGACACACCGTTTTAATTATTTAATAATAAAGTCTCTCACAGGTGTAGGATGTGGGTGAATTACATTCTGTCTTGCAGGTATTTGATGATGACATTACCTTCATCCTTATGAGTTCAAATTAGTTTAGTCTATATGTACAAAATTTCAGTTTTGCTAAAACCAAGCCTCTTTGTTATAATTCATAGGTCTGTCCAGTAATGAATAATGGAGCCCTGCAATAGATGGGTATTTGACCAGAGTGTTTCCAGAATCTTTCGTCCTGTGAGCAATAGGAGAGGCTCCAGCATCACCATGGCCCAAGATAAGTGTCTCAGAAAAAGAATAAATAAATAAATGGATAATGCATTTTGTTCAGGCACTACATAAGGGGCTATTTATACACTGATAAGAAAGTATGTGAACTTTAATACATTCAGTGCAAAGATATTTCTGCTGGTAGCATAACATGATACACTGAAAGCATCCTAGAAATGCTGAAAGTTAATTGCATTTTTAATATGGACTGCCAGCATTTGTCCCATTCGAATAGTTTTCCAGGCATATCTACAAAGAACTGAAGAAAAGCATTTGCCTTCCCTGAAAAGGTGTAGCCTGCCAGAACAATAAAAGATAGTATTGGAATCCCAGCAGAGATAGAGATAGCAAAAGAACAGCCCTAAGAACTAATGTTTTAATATCAGTGTGAAGAAAAAGCTGTCTATTGTTTAGTTAAAGCTTATTCAAAATTATTCTCTTTATATATTATTACCCTTTATGTGTGGTTTGTGTTATGTATTTATGGCCCTAAATTCAGTGATGGAAAATGCCTTGGGAGAGGGTGGCAGGTTGGGGGAGAAAGTGGGAGAGAAATAAAGATTCTTCTGCCTTTTCTGTGTTTGTCTTTTTTCAACACACACACACACACACACACACACACACAATAAAATGATTTTCCACTGTTGTCTGTGTTGTCTGATTTCACTTGATTTTTGGATATTAAATATGACCTGCTGTACATGTTAGTAATAGTCTTCGGGTTCATAAGATGATGGTGCAATTACAGAAAAAGAAGCTGATTACATGTGAACACCTTGTCAAAATGTAAACATAGAGCCCGTGATGAGTGTATTTAATATAAAAAACAGTGAGCCATAATATAAACAAAACATATAATATATATAATTATGCTATGATGATACTTTATAAGTATAACAATACCAAATGAACCAATGTGGTTGTTTGACTTATGGAATTAAAATGATGACATAAATGAACTGTGCTGTCTCCAAGGAACTGGTTTATATAAAATGGGATCAAATGAAAGTTTAGTTCATAGCCTCAAATCTATTTTTACTAAAAAAATTCTATTCAATTGAAAGACAAATAAATATCACTGAAGTGTTTCAATTTTACTCCATCAACAACTGAATTTCATGTTAAGGTAATAAAGTCTGTATGTGCTGACTCTCTTTGACTGAATGTAAATGTATGGCATAAGTAAATAAGGTTCACACAACAATTAATTTCCTGAGTGCTCCACAGCCATTAGATCCACAGGTTCTGTCTTTGCTTGAGTGGCTGCGCAGTGAAACGGCAGTAATGACAGGCACGAGCAAGGAGCAGATGGACAAAGCAAGGCAGTGGTCAAGTGTAAAGGAACGATTACCTCAGGAATTCAAATAGAAAATAAAAACCAAACACACGTATATGATATAGAAAACAGTTACTATCTGGTTACTAAAGCAAGCTATTGCGTCTCTAGAAATGTTATCCTCTTGATTTTCTGTTATTTTTATTAATCGACAGTTCCGACTTTTTTATTACACGAAATGTGCCATAAAAACACATTACGTGTATTAAAACAAATTATTGGAAAATGTGGAGAAAATAAACCTTTGGTGTCAGAATTTGGTTTTATTCGTCCTTAAACCTCTTTTTTTCAGTGCTGTTGCTGAGAAACACCTAACAAGCTTTATTTTTAAACCCTGTTCTGTTCATAAGTTATTACCCGTCTTTTAGGCTATAGTGTTAAACTGAGAGTTTATTTTGCTTGTATGGCTGATGTTTAAAGCTCTCTCCGAGAAACAGCTCTGTTTTGTCCTCCTGTGTAAGACACCAGATGGCGGATACAATGGCCGTTTCGGTTGGCCTTTCCTAAGGGGAAATAATTGGAGGGAAAATTTGAATAACTGTCACGCGTCTGACGCGTGCCACTTATATCCCGGTTTTTTTTCCCAGGGTATGAAGGACGCTCATTTAAGCTGGGCGGGTTTATTTCACCACCTGTATGACCGCCCTCCTCTCCTGCCCTGGGATTGGCTAAAGAGAAGCGTTATAGAACCGCGGACCTTCGGTTAAAGAGGACTGCTGACCAATAGTAAAGCAGGAGGGCGGGGCTTTGTCGGACCTGTGGGAAAAAGCATTTTTCTCAGCAAACAAAAGGAATCATTAGCTGCTCCTGTCTGGGAACCCTCACTTCACCATGGTCTCACCAAATTTCAGCATGCCAGTTAGGAGATAATGAGTCTGACAATGAGTCTGACTGCTTTTGGACAAAGATTCCAGCACCTCGTGGCGTGGTGGATGGGTTATAAAAGTAAAGGGTAGCAGAGAATGTCCAGATGCTCACATGTTTTTAGGGGTACCTATATGGTGCTAAAGCATAATATACGGGCTGTCAGCATTCATTTAAAAAAATAAAAAGTAACAAAAAACATTTACACAAGTTGTATTTTTTAAATTGTTTTAACGATCAAATTAGATTTCTTTTGAATCGTCAGATTAGGACAAATGCACGTTACATTTAAAGGCCGCTTGAAGATGAAGATTAATATTTATTAATTAATTGAAACAAATATTTAAAAAATGAAAAATAAATGTCTCCACGCCCATCTTTAGTGCAGACATTTACCACAGTCTTTAGGGACTTGTCATGCTTTACCCCCAGAAGAATACCCCCCCCCCCCCACACCCCCACCCCTCCATAAGCCTGGCACGTGCGGATCGGTTAAACGGGTGAGGATGGGGAGGGGGCGGGCTGTCAGCTGTGCACGCGCCAAGCACGAGCCGGAATCCCCTCGGGAATGTGGCTGAGAAAAGGCGCTCGAGCGGAAAATTAGGCTGAGTGGCAAATGGAGCGCGCGCAGACTTCTCGTTGTGGCCTATGGGAAAACCATAAATTAATAGCATTTATACAATAATCTGACATTGAAAAATTAACACTTGAGTTTGTGGCATTATTAATATTAACATTAAAATCAATTTTGTTATTTTCCAGTGTGTTCAGTTATAGTCAACACTTGTAAGTTGTTTTTTTCACCATGGGCTCTGCAGGTTGGTCCAAGTGACTTGCCCAGATAACTCAAAATAGCTAAATGTTTAAACCAGTAGTGAAACAGCATAGTTTCCTCTCCGTATATGTACCAATAATTCACAATGTTCTTTACATCCTTCTAGTCATGCTATAATTTGAAACCATTTAAATCATTTGCTGAGCAGTGAGCAAGAACTGTAACTCCTTAGTTCGTCCAACATCCATCAGAGTAGTAAGTGGAAATTAGTTATAAGTTACTAAGATGTAATCTTGGTTTGGTCAGAAATGCTAAAATTATGCTGAAAATAAATGTTTGAAAAGCAGGACGCATGATAAATAGTAAACAGATCCAGAAGTACAGAATGAAACCACATCACATAAAATAAAACGAGTCATTAAATGTATAACGTTTAAAATGGAACGTTAATTTAAAGTATTCTTATTATACATAAGTATAATTTAAAAACAAGAAAATTCATGAAAACTAGTGGAGTTTCTGTGATCTCTACCAGTGAGTAAATGTGTTTTGTTTTTGTTTGGTAAATATTCCAGTCCATTAAATTACAGACAGTGTACGTCAGTGTCATCATTTACTTAATGACATATCATAAATCCTATATTTCTTTATGAACAGGTCAACAAAACAGTGTTAAAACGTTCTGCGGACGTGTGAATGAAGGTTATGCTCGCCTGACATCTATTGGTGAAAGGTGGAAGTTTCAAATAAGAAACCCAACAGATGGTTGTCACTTGTTCCCACAGGATCTGTCCGAACCCCATTTCAAACATTCTGTATAGAACCACTTATAAAAAGGGCTGAACCCATAAAGGCTGAACACGATAGAATCCCTTGCGTTTAATCTAATGATTGAATATCTAATAAACTATCCTTATTGTTTCGAAGAAATCAAAATTTCATTGAATTAATCTTATGGAGCAAATCTCTGACACAGTATCTTGAAAAATAGTCTCGAAATCCGTGGGCAAAGACAGGTGCCCCGCCGGAAACTTCACGTTAGTTTTCGTGCGCTGCGCCTTTAACGTGCGAGCCGACTGGGGAGCCGTAAAGCAGCCAAAGCAGCTCTCCTCCTCCTCCCCTTCATGGATTATTCAACAAGTGGCCGAGGAGCTGGAGGCTTCTGAAATGAGCGGGCCGAAGCATAAACTGAACCGTTTGTTTGGTAATTAATTCGCCTAGGATGTAGACCCGGGAGACGGTTCGGACAGGTGGGAACAGGTGCGCGCGAAGAACAGGTGTCATGAGTTGTCTGAGGAACCTAAGCGCCTCACGGATGCCTTCATGAGCCTCAACCGAGACAAAATGGATCGTGCGCCCAGTTTCTCCAGACAATGGCCAGGTTATGCTGGTGCTTTAGTGTTAAACTATTGTTTGTCTTCAAGAGGCGCTTTAAAAATTAGTTCAAAGGTCTAAACGGATAGTCGCGTCGGTTATGACCGAGCTCTCCTCCTCTTCAGCTTACTTTAGAACCTGAGGAGGACCAAAACAGAGCGGCAAACAGTAAAATTAGCGCGGTTTGTTTCACTGTGAGTGTTTTTTCCAGCCTAAATCTTAATGGTGTAGTAGGAATTGTCAGAGGTGCTGAGCTGGAATCGCCATGGTGGCAGAGAGGACCCTTCTGGCCGCCAGGCAAGGAGATCTTCAGACTCTGAAGGTGCAGTTATCAGAGAAGGTGCTGAGCAGGGATGTGAAGGACATGCTCGGGGCCAGCCCCGTGCACCACGCCGCACGGGCGGGGAAGTTAACCTGTCTCCGGTTCCTCGTGGAAGAAGCAGGTCTACCAGGGAACAGCGTGGCCAACAACGGAGCTACCCCGGCGCACGACGCGGCCGCCACGGGCAACCTGGCCTGCCTCCAGTGGCTCCTGACACAGGGAGGCTGCAGAGCTTCGGTGAGTAGGTTTACGGAGCCAGGCGACTCGGTTTACAGCAGCTCTTGTGTAAGTGTAAAGTGTCCATTTGTCATATACTATATGGACAAATGTATTGGGACCTCTGACCATTACACCAACAGGGACTTTGCATTCAAATACATAAACTTAAATATGGAGTTGGTCCACCCTTTCAGCTATACAGTAACAGCTTACACTCATCTTTGTAGGTTTTCCACAAGATTTTGGACTGTTTCTGTGGGAATTTGTGGTCATTAATTCTGTAGAGCATTTTTGAGGTCAAGCACTGAGGTTATAAGAGAAGGCCGGGCTCCCAGTCTCTATTCCAAAGGTGTTGGATGGGGTTGAGGTCAGGGCTCTGTGTGGGCCAGTCAAGTTCTTCCACACCATACTCATCCAACCATGTTGTTATGGACCTTGCTTTGTGCACTGGGGCACAGTCATGATGGAATAGAAAAGGTCCTTCCCCAAACGGTGTCCACCACTTTAGAAGCATGGTGTTGTCCAAGATGTCTTGGAATGCTGAAGCATTAAGATTGCCCTTCATTGGAAGTAAGGGACCTAGCCCAAACCCTGAAAAACAGGTGTATCCCAATACTTTTATAGTGTACGTGAACACACCATAGCACACAGCGGGTGCAGCATGAAATTGTTTTCTGTATTTAACCCATTTATCCGAGTAAAGCAGTGGGCGGCCATCGACAGCAGCCTGGTGAACAGTGTGTGGGGACGGTACTTTGCTCATCAGTAGTGTCATGGGCTGTGGCAGTCCTGGGATTAGAACCCACAACCTTCCAGTTGCAGGGGCAACTCTCTAAACACTAGGCAATGAGCTACTTTGAGTATCACACTTTAAGTGATACTTCCTTGAAACTGCTTCCCTCACACCTTCGATGTAGTCGGTCAGTCAAGATTTAAAAAAAGTAAACAGTTTTGGTTTACTTGAAATTGCAAGCTATCTTAACCTTACAGTATAGGCCTTATCCTTGTTTCACATTGTTAAGTTATTATTTACAGTTCGGTGAAAATTTGAATTTGACCAGAGCTTCTGACAGCATATGAAATTCATTTTTTATTAAAATGGACAAAAAGGTTGTTTTAAGATAGCTACTGTTTTTATCTGTACTTTTCCATAGATAACAGGATTTCATAAGTTTTCATTACCTGCTAACTGTACTGATCTTGTATTTCTGTATAGAAATCAAGAAGCAAATTTGTAGTGTACATTGTTTAGTGCTTTATATGCAACACAGTCCAAATAACTGCTAAGCTTTTTAGCTTGACCTACAGATATGACTCATAATGCACTGTCACTTGCAAGATGACACATCGGTGTGTCTATCTGTACTGGAACAAATGCTGCCTAATGCTGACTCTGTCCCATCTCATTATCAGGGGCTCTGTCTCACCCATTCAACCTTCAGCCTCTGGACAAAGGGTTTACTCACCTGCTTTCCTAAGTTGGGATCATCATTTTTTTCAGATGAGCTCGAACCCTTCCTGTGAAATGTTCTGGGGTGTGCAGCTTATTATTTCTTCTCAAATGATAGGAGGTATTTTGTGTGTGTTGCATACACACAAAGTTCTGTTTAAGATAAAGGTGATATAGAACCCCGATGTTGAATTTTGGCAAATATAATAAATAATATTGTGTATATGTGTATAGTGTGTATATTTTAAGAAGATACAGCATTCAGAAGGCCTAAACGTTGTTTTACAAATGTTACAGTGTACATCATATCTTCCTAAAGTTGGGCTGTGAATGAGGTTTTAACTAACCCAGCAGAAGACAAAAAGTATTTATTTGGACATTTTGTTTTTGTCTAACCATTAACAGTGTATTCAAATGAGATGGGAAAATTATTTTTGCTGTGGTTTGAGTTCTGTGGTCCATATGGAATGTGGCATTTTAAAATTGATGACAGTTTGAGTTACACTGGCTACTGAAACTTTGTTACACCAGAAATGTTTTTCACACAGTTAAGTGCTCCATAAACACTGTGTCTGTGCATGTCGCAAACAGTTCAAATCATCTAAACGTTTATATATATATGTATATAAACATCTATATTACCATTGCGTACACACATAGCAATTTGATAAGAAAATAAAATGTGAATAAAGCATTAATAGTAACATGTAAATTCAAAAGTTATTAAAAATACATTGAGTGGTAATTGAGTATAATGCTTTTGCACTCATCACTAGTGTTAAAAGAGTTCTACCAACCCCAGCCTAGACCTTAGTTGATCTGTTGGATTTTTAAGGTTCTCTTGAGAACTGAGAGCTAAATCTGGTTAAACCGTAATGTGTGCTGGTCCCAGACACGTCCTGCAAACTCTCCAGTGTCAAATTCACTCTTACAGAGTTCACATGTGTCCGGCTCTACGTAGATTAACACTGCGGCTGGTATTTCAACACTGCAGGTGTTAATGCAACACTCAAGATTTTGCTGTGGGTCTGATCCCAAACCCAGTTTGTGGTGTCATGTGTCTTTCCCCATCTTTAACAACAAAAAGAAAGCATGACATAATAAAGCATTATTCTTTTGAAGCAGGCTTGGCCGCAAGCAAAATTTATACAGGCTATTGTGCTGAAGCTTCTTTCAGAGATTAGCTATGTATAATCATACTAAGAATGAACAGGATCAAAGGCATTCAGGAAGTTGTTATAAGGTTGATTCACCCACAAAGAGAAAACTTGTTTCATACATGCCACTCTCAGCATCACCTCTTATCTTGAACAATGAGTCACCAATGTTTTCATGGTACCATATAATCTTTTTCCCTTTCCTTATGTACAAGAGAACAACAAGGGAGCTGTTTTTGACTTGTTTTCTTATTTGCATACCTAAGAATGATGGGTTATTTGCATGACTTCTCTGATGATACACTCTTTTCTAACCAAGCTTCCTGCTTCAACCCTCGCAAGCCTAAAATAAGATTTGGCTTGATGTGCATAATGACACAGGCCTGAACTATGTGTTATGTTTATATCTGAAGGTGAAGAGGGGTAAATATGAACACATGAGTTTTGTTTTTCATTATTTTAGGTATTAATGAAATTACTTAGTTCCTGTTTTCTTAATGAGTGGCACTTTGGCACAGTGGGTAGCACAGTGAGAACCTTTCTGTGTGGAGTTTGGATGTTATGCGCGGTACTCCGCTTTCCTCCCACAGTCCAAAGACATGCACGTTAGGTGGATTGGAGATGTGAAAATTGTGAATGTACGTGTCTGTGTATCTGCCTTGTGATGGACTGGCAACATATCCAGGGTTTTTCTCCACTTTTCCCCCTTTTGACTGCTTGAATATTTACCAGACCTTCAGAGGTTAGCTGGTTCAGGTAATTGATGGATATTTCATTAACCTGATTCACACTGTTAGTACCTGACACCATAATTTTTAGTTCAGACATATTTGCTGGGGTGAAAAATACAGACATACTAAATTTTTAAAAGTTTAGTATCACAATTCAGATGCTTGGGATCACTGTTTTCAATAAAATGAAGCAAAAAAATATATATATTATAAGACGGCTACTCTACATTGTCACAGATTAGCAGGAACTGTAAAAAATGAAGACATTTTAGATTATTTTAGAATTATGAATAGATCTGTAGATGGCTCCATAATGATTGAGAGCTCTACAACACTGAGAAAGCGTTCAAAGATAAATACAGTAAATTATTTATCATATAGCTCATTTTGTATTGCCAAAAGGAAATTTGTAATGTTTAATAAATAGTCAGCTCCAAAATTCTTTAAGGAAAAAAAGCTTTAAGGAAAAAAAGCCTCATGAAAAACATATTTTAATTAAAGCATGAGTGATAGAATTAAATGTAATTGAAGCGCATTCCTGTTTTGTTGTCATTTACTACTTCCTATTTCACAGAGATAAGAATATGAGGTGAATTATGCCAAATTCCTTTATTCCGTTATAATATTGAACTGCAGTCTGGTCCGTGCCATATGATGGTGCAACACAATTCGGAATCAAAATGGAATTATACCTAGTGCCAGACCCTGTGGACATGTAACCAGAGCTCCTTTTTCATTTTCTTGTTTTTTCTTTTCCTCCCATTCACTAACTTTTGTCCTCTGCATTTAGGAAATAGCAAGCAGTGCTTTGCTGTATGTAACATAAACCTTAGAAGCTTAAATTACAGCATTGTGTTAGCTACATCAAGTTCCTGAATGACTGTTAAAAAGATCTGAACACTGAATCGCCAGTCAATTGTGATCTGCCAGAAATGTTCATATAAGAATGCTTGGTTAAAAACATCACATTAACCCTGAATGATTCGTCAATATATATTTATCCCAATATTTTTCATACCATTTTTATAATTTATGGAAAACTGCAGCCTCAGGAATACTGTATAAAATATTTGTGTTACTACAATGCAACGTATGTTTTGTGTATGTAATGTAAATATAATATGAAATATTTAGTCTGCATACAAAATTCCTTTTGTGAACTGCTATAGCTACTACTGTTCTATCATACAGCTTCTTGCATCAAAATTCACAACCTCGCATCTCCATATGTTTGTGTACAGAAATTACATAGTGCATGTTGTGTGTAAATGACTTTTATTACAGATTCATTCTACCTGTAAATAACAGACACCCAGTAAACTCTACCAGAGATTAGTGCTGGGAAAGTATTTAAAGTCTTGCCAAACTCAAATCAATTATGTCTCGCATGTGTGCAGGATAAAGACAGCTCAGGAGCCACAGTACTCCACCTGGCTTCCCGCTTCAGCCATCATGAGGTCACTGATTGGTTACTCAAGAGTGGGGAAGGAAATCCCAGCATTGCCACGGATACGGGAGCTCTGCCTGTTCACTATGCTGCTGCTAAAGGGGACTTGCCCTCGCTCAGACTGCTGTTGGGACACAGCCCAAAGTAAGACCATTTGGGTTTACAATTTGTCAGGTTACACAAACATCAAACCTTTCAAGTCTAATCAAGGTTTGTTCCTGGTTTGACCAATTAAGATCCACATTTGAGCCAGAGGCAGCTGTTCACGTTGCTATAGGCATTTTAACATTACTCTAGTGTTAAACGTTACAGTATTTTCGTATCTGGACATCAGGATGTGGTCATTAAATGACAGTTACTTGTAATCATGTTGTTCCACAACTGACTAACACTAGAATTGCAAGACAGGAAGAGTGTAGTTTTAGACATGAACATACTGATTAATGTTGTTGAATAATAAAAACCTGAAGTGCTAATGTCTTTCAAAACATTTGCATAAGAATCATAAAGCCATAAAGTCATATACTTTGCTCTTTCCCGTGGATTAGTTTCTAGTTGATTAAAACTGTGTTTTGTAAGACACATCTAGATTAAATGTGATATTTTATGTGTAATGTCAGCATGAATGTCAGTCCTGCCTCTCCTGGCTAGGTAGATTTCAGTGAAAATGTTTTGTTGTTGCTTGCTCACATCTCTTCTTGTTAGGACAAGATATTATTTGTCATAGTTCTTTTTTTGGCAGGATTCTTACGTGTAATAAATGTTGTTGTGGTTGTAGTGTTTTTTAATGGGTGGTTGTTGCTGGGTTGCAGGCAAGTGAGGAGAAGTTATACTAAAGGAGATTCGACTGTAGTACCATTATATGTGTTGGCACTCATAAAATCCCTGTCAGCCAATCACATTGCTAGGTATTAGCTAACTCCAGTATATTGCTTATTGTCATTGATTCAATGAACAATATTTGCATTGCAATTTAAAATTGCATTGGGATATTATGATATTCAATCCTTTACAATATTAATTAGGCAGTACTAAAAGAGAGTGAATACTATGCTGTAGGGCAGTACTTCATTGCCGGTATCCCATGCTGTAGCACAACCTGAAGTGAATTGTTGCAATTATGCTACAGTTAATGATTTACGTCAATAGATTTTGACATAATAATGGAAAAAATACAAAACCGGTGGCTGGACTCAAGAACTCATTTGGTGCACAGATGTTTCTAGTTAAGAGTTACCCTTGAAGCATCACACATTATTACACACATCCTTGTGTCTATTTTCTATTTTGTCTATTTAACTTTCTTTAAAGGGAGAAACTGAGATTGCTTTGAAAGATTCAACTTTGTCAGCATATAGTAGAGATGGTCCTGTGCCACTTTATTTTTTCCATATAAATATTGAAAGGATCAGCTGAAACCACATACAGACTTTTTTGTTTAAAATGGCGAGTAACGACTTTTTTGTCCACATGCTCACCTGTGTAGGGTTGTGTTTGTGTGTTTGTGTGTGTGTGTGTGTGTGTGTGTGTGTGTGTGACTGTGGTTTGCGTGCGACTCAGCCCGTGGCAAAATTGCCACCATGTCAGACGGATCGTCCAGCTGTTTGGACAAATCCAGTGAGGTTGAAATTTGGACAAATCATGGGCGGCAGAACCAGGGGGCGGACACATCTCCACCTATTTCAGAATTATTCGTTTCACCGTATTTGTATGAAAAGATGAGACAAACTTCTCACTGCTGCTGTATTATAAGTGAAAAGCCTGCTTTCAATCTGTGGTTGTAGTATGAAGAGTTACTGGACCGTATGAAGGGACCAAATTAGGCCAGATGCTTAAAGGCTAGAGGACAATCGATGAACAGGGGAAACAGAAAGCTAAGGGGTGCAAAAACTTTGTTACAGAAAATAAATAGGAGAGATGTTTTTACTATGCTCAGTATGAGACAGTTCAGTTTATTTGTATTTACTTTATTTTTGGAGACTGGTATAAACGATGCCCATCATTTTTTTAGGGCTTTAGGATTCTTTTGAACATCACTAGACCATTCAGTCCAAAGTGTGCTGTCTGGATATTTTGTGGATTTTTTTCAGTTATCTATATCAGCTCAGTTTTATAAAACAGACAATAAGATATGAACTGTCTCTTATATCCTCTCTTAAGATTCACACATATACATTCACACATACACACAAATACATGGACATGTAAACTGTTGCTAATCAGCTCTGTTGCTGTGGGACCTGTCCCTTAGAGATAACCTCGGAGTATAGCTCTCATGGCCTTGTTATCGTGTTATTTCCACACGCACCAGTGCACAGGCACATTCTTAATGAATGCACCCAAGCCTTTTGTCTAATCTGCACTGTGTTTATTCAAAAGTCTGATGACATCTCCATTCATAAATTGAATATATATCATGCATGCTATGTCAAAATTTAAGACCATTAACAATTTCCAGTTTAATTTCCTAGTATACAGAGGCCTGGTGAAGCAACAGGGTATGTTGGAGACAGTTACCAAAATGAAATGTAATTATAATGCAATATATTAAAAAAGATAAATTAATGGTTTTGTTTATAAGGTTTAGTTATAAATCCTCTTAGTTCATTAATATCCAGTGAAATTATTTAAACATGTCATATATCACATCAGTAGTATATGCTGCTATATATCCTTGGCAGCTTATGAAAGGGCCAATGAAAATAGGTTAAAATTACTTTAAAAAGCTCATTCTATAACATACATTAACGTGAAAAGTGTTCTACTCATGTAAAGTTATCATTTGATATAGGAATGACTACAAACATTTAAAATGCTGTTGGAGGGTACCACACTGAGAATGGTACAGCCTGGTCTTCTCAACCAAGCCACAATATATTGAATGTATCTCAGTTTAACTATGTTTCACTGTACATTGGGAGGCAGTTTTAATTTTACTATTCCTTTTAAAATGGAGTTTGAATTTGTTGGTGTCCTTGCTTGACTTTCATTTAATCAAATTTGAACTTGAAATCGAGGTTAGTAACACTTGCGCTTGAGTGCAGTTGGCTAATAGGCTTACATGTTAACTGGGTATGCGAACAGCATGGGTGCATTGTAGGGCAAGACTGGATTGATCCCTACTGCTGAAAATGAGTTCTGCCTTGCATTGTGCGGAATATAAGATAAAAGATGTAGCAAGATGTTTTCCAAAAACAAGCATGGACCAACCATGCATCCCATGTGCCGAAGCTCTTTCTGTGGGCGATCCCGTGCTTAGTCTGGACAGATGCAAGGCTACTGAAACTTTAATAAGGAAGAAAGATGTGCTTGTGCTCGATAGCCTGGTCCCATTCAGTATTGTGTGCGGTGGTCACCATGGTGACCAGTAGCCTAATGAGGTAAACAAATACTGCTGAATAGAGGCCTGCTTTCTGTTGGACCTCTGCACTGTGTTGATAGGGTTGTTTATGGAGGGAGGAGACAACAGTCTCATGTCAGAATCAGTATTGCTTTGTTGAAATATTGCACATTGTTGAGTTTGACTGTCACTCGTTGTTACATGGCCTAATGACCCTCATTAAGGTTAAAGGGTTTGTATTGTCATTCGAGAGCGAGAGTTTTTAATACATGGTTCACTGCTATAGTGTCATGTTTAGGCTTTGAGTTTCAGATGCTGACACCACACAACTCCACTGAGACCCATTAGATGGTGCAACTGAGGTAGCACAGTGTACTTAATTCTGAAGGTACTTGGTTACCTCTTTATGTGAGTTCATGGGAGAAACATAATCAGCTCAGTCCACTGTAGTCATCAGCTGTGAAATGTTATAGTAGTGAGAAATGGCTATAAAACCAGTATTACCTTGGTTTTAACATTAGCATTTTGCAGGAAACACTTTTGCAATGTTTGCCAGCCAGTTTTAAATTGATAATGTTGCTCGTAACTGCAGTGGTGATGCAATTATTATTACACAAAGGGATTACTAAATGTATAAAACCTGCATGTAAAATTGAAGTGGCAAGCCAAAAATACACACAAGGCTAAAATGATACTGTCTCTGTTGAGCCAGAACAAATGAATAGTATTTGTCAAGTTGTGATTTGTCAAAAGACTAATTTGTCCCGTCTTGCTTCCTCGCTATCTGTTTAGGATGGCCAGACGTTCTGGCTATTACCAACTGGCATTCACGCCAACTGTTCAATGGTGTGGAATGGGTCCTTCATTAGGATATCAGTGTCCTTTTGTGTAAAGGGGAATGGCACCAGGGACAGATGTAGATAAAGCACTTGGCCAGTGAGCCAGCGATTTATGAGGGCAGATTGGATTGGGCTATTGTTTGCTTGTATCCTGCTATCACAGGCAATGGCCAACATGTTGTGGCTTTCCACTGATAAAGCTAATGGCATATACACAACATGAAGAGGGTGACGATAAAACTCCCCCAGGACATAAAACACCACATGGAGGTGGGGAGTTATGCAATCAATTAGTGCAGATTAAGGGCTTTGGCTGGGCTTAGAACTGGCTTGGGTCAAAAGGGGGAGGCCAGGAGACAAAAACATTCAGTGCCTTTGAGTCCAGCTTTGGCAGGCAATCTCCAGTTGCAAAATGGTGTGCCAGCCAATAGATTTGTCAAAAAGCAGGAAAAAACTGTAGCTGTATGATGAACTTTTATTTCATGTGAAAGTTAGTATTTAATATTTTTGGCCCTTGTGATTTGCTAAATCAATCATAAACCAATCATTTCAGTTTACTGTTTTAATTACTTAACAGCAAATAACTCAACAAGATACACATGTTAACAGGTCCCTAGTAGCTTTTAAATTGTTAGCCTTCTTAGCACCTTGGAGTATGGCACTCTTTTCAAGAACAACCTTACTATTTCCGCAGATGGTTTGAATGAAATGGGCTGAATTTGTGAACTGCATAGTTATTTAGGGTTAAAATGTCTTGTCATACTCAGGTCCAGACTGTTAGCATGCTGTCTTCAGCCTACATGGCAGACACACAAGACTCATTTAAAAAATCATTTCAGTCTTATTAGTCTCAGTTCATTTGAAGTCCACATTAGCTGAACCTCTGGTCTCAAATATCCTCACTTTATCTGATCCCAGGCATCAAACATGTCTGCTGTTAACATATTGCAAAAGTCACAAAGGGCCTGTCTTTTGAACAAGAGGTCAAGTGGGAATTTGTTGGCTGAAGGACCTTCAGTTTATTCACCTATTCATTCCTTCACTGCTGCTTATGTTACTGAGGAGACAAACTTTTTCACCCATGCCTAAATTATTCACACAGGAAGAGCCATCTAGACATGTGGGTACATCTCAGACAAGACTCTGGAAAGTGACAAAACAAGAGAAATAAAGATAAAATGTACTACTTAGACCTAGATATGCATGCATATGAGATATGAGATTTGTGAGAAAAAACTCAATACTGTTGCATTGGTTAACTGTAGAATCCTGATTACGTTTGAACTTTTTTAAAATGTTTTTTTAAATCTACAGAGTTCTGTTCATATGCTTATTCTGTGTGTTTGCTTGAGCATGTGTGTGTGTTTGATGTTTGTGTGTGTGTGTGTGTTTGTGTGCATGCATGTGTGAAGGATAGAGTGGTTCAGGGCTTGAGCTGCTTTCTCTCCTAGCCCAGTACACAGGTGACTGAGCCTGTTGGGTTACACTCATCAATAATTCATGCGTCTGACCACTTCCTAATGACACAGCCCCTGAATAAGCCCTCTTCCTGTTTGAAATATTCAGCATCTCTTTGTTTTCATTTGGAACACTCTTTGCTTCTGGCCGGATATGTGTGTGTGTGTGTGTGTGTTTTTGACTAGGTGTGGACAGGGGCGGACTGGGACTAAAAAACGGCCCTGAACTTTCTTCACCAGCTGTGTGCGGAGATCTGCGTCTCCTCTGAGAAAGACAGGCCGACGGCTGTGCACCGGACGGCCGTTCTGGACTTTTTCAGAACGCACAGATTGCCAGTCCTCCCCTGGGTGTGGACAATATGACAATATTGCGGTATTACGCTGATAACGATATTGCACTGATACCGATAACCACATCGGTATCAGTGCTGATACTGCCTCTTAAATACAGTATCAGTAACAGAGAACGCTGATGCCATGATGCAGATGCGACAAATTCCCTGCTAGCGGAACATCTCTTCCCTATTACCTTTCTGCAATGCTGTCTTTGGCGGCCAGCTCCGTCAGATGATGCCATGGATTCAGTGCCTGGTTCTTGCATCAAGCTAAGAATCCCTCTCTAAGCAGAGGTTTTTATGCAAGGTAGCGTGCCAAGCAGTCTAAGACACTGGATTAAGGCTCCAGTCTCTTCAGGGGAAGTTTCCTGGAAGTTTCCTTTATTGGGGCCACTGTTGGCCTAGTGGTTGGAGGTTGCCCCTGCAATCAGAAGGTTGTGGGTTTGAATTCCAAGACTGCTAGTGGCACCTCTGAGGTACCCACGTGCAAAGTACCGTCCTCACACACCGCTCTCCGGGTGCCCCTCGTTGATGAAGGCCCACTGCTTCCCTTGATGAGTGGATAAAATGCAGAGAAAGAATTTCACAGTGTTCACATTGTTTGCTGTGCTGTGGTGTGTTCACGCGTGACTAACAGGGGCCACTTTTCTTTACTGAAATGCGCCTGTGCAACTTTTGTGATGCTGTTTTCATTTTTCCACAACCTTTCAGAAAAACGAAATGTGTTTTGTGAAAATGTCTGTCAGGATATAAATTGTTTTGTAATATTACCCACCTTTGTTTTACGCACAAATTCTGCCAATATAGGATTTAGCTGATTGTGGATTATTTTGTCTAGACTAGACCATGTCTGATTTTAGCTCTGCTCATTTAATCCTCTAGATGTGTGTGTTTTGTGTGTGTGTGTTGTGTTTGTGTTGTGTATGTGGTGTGTGTGTGTGAGAGAGAGAGAAAGGAGTAGAGAAAGTTTGACGTGAGTCTCAATGGGAAAACACCTCCCCCTTTGTCTCCTGGTCCCTCTTTTTTGTCTTCCCACTCAGTTTGTGTTTGTCACTTGTTTAGCCATGAGTAACACTGAAACCAATGCAACACCACTAAGCCTCTTAGTGGACTCATTGCTAACTTGTCAGTCTGTGTCCAAATAAAGCCACTCCTTAAGGGATTTAGAGGGGAGGTTCTTCCTCACTCCTTGACCTCCTGCTGTGTTCGCTTCATTGGCCTCCCCACAGTGCAGGCCGAGAGCTGGCTTTGTCTTTGGGTTTTATTGTTTGCAACGATTTATGACATTCTGCAACCTAGATGTTTGGCTGTGAGAATGTCAGATTTCTAGACTTCAAAGACTTCACTTTTTCATTTGTATTAGTTACCCAAAATTTTGTCCGTCACCCTGAGTCCTGCACTTCCAGCCGGATTCAGGTCAAATTCTGGCACTGGAAAATAATACTATTATATTAATTTGTCTCTTTTAACAGTTCAGTCTGCAAGAAGAAATTAGAAGAAGTAATTACAGTGTTCTGGGTAAATGCTGAGGATCAACGCAACAGAGAGAGACTATTAAGCAGGCATATCATATTGACTCGCATGTTTTGTTTTTTATAAATAAATAGTCTCCAGCTAATCTCTCTAACTGTGTGCTGAGATTCACACAGATTTTTTTCTATTCATTGTTTTCTAGTGTTGTCAACTTCCAAACCAAGAATGGTGCCACACCTCTATATCTTGCGTGTCAGGAAGGCCATCTGGAGGTCGTCCAATACCTGGTGAAGGACTGCGGGGCAGAGCCAAGTATTAGAGCCAATGATGGAATGACACCTCTACATGCTGCCGCCCAGATGGGACATAATACTGTCATCGTTTGGTTGGCAAGTGACAAAAGTTACAGGAACTTACAGGATTTACAATGATGAATTGAAAAAAGAATTTTGAAGATAGACTAAACAATGTTAGAGCAACCGAAAAAAAACATGTAGCTTGTAGTAACAACATCTACGGACAAAATTGTTTGAAATGTAAATATCATCTTTATGCCTTAATGATTGCCTGCACAATTTCATTGGCCATTCACAATAATGTTTTTTCCAAATAAAAACATGTCGCTTTAGTGAATTTTGAGCATAACAGTTGTTGTTCTTCAGAAACCCAGACTGTGATATTCAAACGTCAGTCACATGTACATAGTGTGAGTACAATCTGTGAACAGAACAATAATTAAAAATATCCTAGTGATGCAGTCCAGATGTCTAAAAGCTTCTTATATTGTCAGATTCAGAAGTCAAGAGAAAGCTTGTCCCAATTAAAGTCAGTGCAGACATGGAATGTGAAAAAACAACATTTATTTCCAAATTCTTTAATTTTAATTAACAAAAGGAGCATTCAGTTGTCAAAACAAGTAAGTGAAGAGGCCATTATCAGATGCTTTACGGTAACTTCAAGTTGTTAGCCCTCACGGCTCATAGCCCCAGAATATTAAAATGAACATTTATCAAGACAATAGTTTAATTTGACTTCTTGTACAGGTCAGGGTGCCGGTCCACACAGGACTGTGGATTGTGCTGTAATTACTATTGACATATATGGATTAGGGCTGTAACGATATACAATACAAAACCGAATTCGTGACACTCAGTTCCACGAACCCATGACGCAATGTGAGGAGGGTGAATCGCGACACACCCCTTCCCATATAACTCCTTCCCGTATATAGTTCCCGC